>OZ023208.1:53865912-54000912 GCA_963995525.1 Escarpia spicata
GACCGAGTAATGTAGCCCCACCCGTCAACCAAGGGGAAATAATCGCTAGTCTTACTAGATTTAGATTTAACAAGATTGCCACCCAGAGAATTAACTTTAGGTAGCAGGTGGACAAAGGAAGCCTTTGGCTTATCGAGAGTCCGACCCTTTTATCTATGTGTATCCCGCCCGTCTGAGGTATGTGTCGATTTTATTTTTAAACATATTCACACTACTAGCACCCACACAATCAGCAGGTAATCTGTTCCATTCATTTACAGTCCTTTGTGAAAATGAAAACTTTCTTATATCCAATCTACTCTGCTCCTTTGCTAATGCAAGATCATGTCCTCTAGTCCTTCTATCTTTCTTAACTGAGAAAAACATATTTCTATCAATATTTTCATAACCCTTCAATATTTTAAACACTTCTATCTGATCTCCTCTCAATCTCCTGGTCTCTAGTGTTGTTAAACCGCATTTTTTTAGGCGTATTTCATAACTAAGATCCTTCAGATTTGGTATCATTTTAGTTGCTCTCCTCTGCACTCTTTTCTAGCATATCTATGTCCTTCCTGCGATATGGCCCTCCACGCTTGAATACAATATTCTAAATGAGGCCTAACTATTGTTTTGTACAGCGGTATTATTAGCTCTTTTTCCTTATACGTTATGTTTCGCCTAATTAATCCAAGGATTTGATTTCCCTTTGAAGCTGCAATTCCGCACTGCTCTGAAATCTTCATATCAGCACTAACGGTTAACCCTAAGTCCTTTTCTTTTACAGTAGTACTTAGTACAGTACCCCCCATTGTATATTCTACTTCTTCGTTCCCATGTCCTATGTGGAGGCATTTACATTTCCCAAAATTGAACATCATTTGCCACTTTTCAGACCATTTGATCAACCTGTCAAGATCATCTTGTAAATGCTGTTCTATCTCCATCACTTTTAATCCTTCTAAACACTTTTGTATCATCCGCAAATTTCAACACCTTTGCTTGTTATTTCATCATCCAAATCGTTGATGTATATTAAGAATAATATAGGGACCTAATTACTGATCCCTGTGGTACCCCACTCAATACCGATTTCCAGTTTGAAGCCTCCCCATCAACTACTACACGTTGTCTTCTGTCAATCAGCCATTGTTCTATCCAGTTTATTATACCATTTCCTATGCCATGGGCCTTTAGTTTAAGCAGTAATCTTTGATGTGGTACTTTGTCAAAAGCTTTTTGAAAATCTAAGTAGACGATATCTACTGGTGATCCCTCATCTACCCACTTAGTGATGTCTTCCAAAAAACATAACATATTTGTTAAGCATGACCTCGCTTTAAAAAAACCATGTTGAGATGGGTTTATCAAGTTTTGTTTAACAAGAAAATCCACCATGTGATCTTTAATTAGTCTTTCTAATAATTTACAAATCACTGATGTTAAACTCACTGGTCTATAGTTCTCTGACTTGTTTCTCGAACCTTTTTTGAATAACGGTATAATGTTTGCTTCTTTCCATTCTAAAGGAACCACTCCCTCTTCTAATGACAAGTTGAAAACTGTTGCAAGTGGTATGCTAATTTGTTCTACAATTTCCAATAGTAGTTTGGGTGGAATACCATCCACTCCAGGTGATTTATTATCCTTCATAGCCCTTATTTTCTTAGCTACCATTTCCGGGGTTACAATTAATTGTCCTAAATAGTCTGAATCTGCCCCCTTGAACTTAGCCTCTGGTATTGGCAGTGAACTAATATCTTCCCTGGTAAACACTGAACTAAAGTACTCATTCAGGTCTTCTGCCATTATGAATCCCTCTGATATTATATTTCCAGCACTATCTTCTAGAGGACCGACCTTATCTTGAACTTTCTGTTTGCTTCGAACATACGCATAAAAACTCTTGCTGTCATGTTTTATATTACTAGCTCATTGTTGTTCATAGCTTCTCTTTGAATTTCTAATTTCAGCTGTAACTTGGTTAAGTGCTTCTTTATAATTGTTGTAGTCTTCATCATTTCCAGTACATCTATATGACTTCCACATCATTTGTTTATACTTAATTTTTCTAATGGCTTCTTTCGATAAGTGTTTCTTTTTGGACCGTTTTCCTTGTTTTTTGAAGGGTACAAATTTATCGATTATGCACTTAATTTCACTCTTTAATATATTCCAGCATTCTGTTGCCGTCTTATTTGTCAGTGTCTTATTCCAGTCTATCTTTGCTAAATATTTCCTCATGTCCTTATACCTTCCTTTGTGGAAATTTCTCCTATACTGCTTTTTGCTATTCCTTTCTGATTTTACTTTGATGGTAAAATGTATGTGGTTGTGATCGCTACTCCCCAGTGGCTCACATATCTTGACATTGTCAACTAATTCATTCTGTGAGGACAAAACTATGTCTAACACATTCTCACCCCTGGTTGGTTCTAGCACATGTTGAGAAAGGAATGTATCTTGAACTAAAACTAAAAACTTGTGGTCCTCTCTCCCCATACTCTGTAGAGATTTCCATTGTATATGCCCATGGTTAAAATCCCCCATAATAATACATTCCCGTTTGCTTACTTCCCTTATAGCGTTTTGTATTTTTTCATTCTCTTCTATGCTTATGTTTGGACTTCGATAAACTAACCCAACTGTTAACGTTGAGTTTCCTGTAACTATGTTACACCAAACAGCTTCTTCGCAATCTGCTTCTCTTTCTAATTTTATTTCATAAGCCTGAATAGATTCTTTAATATATAAAATAACTCCACCTCCCTTTCTTCCTATTCTATCTTTTCTAAACATTACATATCCTGTCAGTCCCAATTCAGCATCTGATATATCGGTGGTGGTCCAGGATTCGGTTATACCTATTATATGAGGGTCAATATCTTCTACCATAATGTTTAGTTCATTTCTTTTGTTTACTATACTCCTTGCATTTAAACAAACACATTTATATCCAGCTTCAGAAGAGTTTTCCAGACTGTTATTTGTTGATTTATTTGTGCTGTCTTTATCTGTGCCTCCATTTTCAGGCTTTTCTGTGAGTCCCCCCTGCGAATCTAGTTTAAATAGATGCAACCTGTCCCACTGTCAACAGATTGCAGCAGATTCTCTGAGAAAACTGCTGCCCCCTTTCCACTAAGATGGAGGCCATCTCTCATGTACATATCTTCCCTCCCAACAAAGTATCTCCATAAATCTGTGAATCCCACCCCCTCTTCTTCACACATCTGCTCAGCTAGTGCATTGATCGCCATCCTCTTGCAGTTTCTATACGTTGCCCCCCTTCCTCCCATTACGGGCAAAATTCCTGAAAAAATAACCTGTTCGACTCTCGTCTTCTTTAGCTTCCTCACTAACTGTCTATACTTCTGTACTATCGCAGTTGTTCCCTCCCTGTCTGCATTATTTGTTCCTACATGTACCAGTATAGACCCCCCATTGCCATGTCCCAATACCTTCTCTACCCTGTCAGTTACATGTTCAATCCTAGCCCCCGGTAAACAAACAACGATGTCATTCCCCTCGCTCAGTGTCTTGTCCGTCTATCTCATAATGGAGTCACCCATAAACACCCTCTCTTTCCTCATATCCCCCTCAATCACTGCCTTAGAATAGCTCCTTCTTCGGTTTGCATCTGTCTGGTTGTTGTCTTTCCCCCCTGCTGTCTTCTCTCCTGTCACATTCTCTTCCGATCCATTCTTTCCTGTCGCTTTTTCTCTTGTCACCTTTCCTCCTGTCAGCGTCCCTTTTATCGACTTCTCTTCTATCACATTTGCTCTCACTTCCTTTTGTCCCTTCTTCTTTCGTCCCGTCTCATTTTCCTCTTTCCTCTCCCGTTCCATCTTCCCTCCCTCCTTCTCTACAGTCACTTTCTTCCCTGTCACCTTCACGCTTGTCACGTTTTCTGTTGTCGATTTTCCAATTTCTTCCCCTCCAATCACCTTCTCTCCTCTCAATCTCCTTTCCTCAGTTTTCTTGCCACTGCTATTCTCCTTCAGTCTTGCAGTATCCTCAACTCTCTCCCTGTCGTCTCTCTCCATTCGACCTGCCTGTCTGTCAACCTAACTAACTCCTTCTGCAAACACTCCACCTTCCAACATCCAATGCACTGAAAGGTGAATCCTTCCTCCATGGTTTCTGCCCATGACTTTCCACACCCGGACAATGCAAAATCTACCCAGCTGTGGCAGTGATCGCACACCAAGTGTCGCTTTGCCTTGATTTGCCGCTTGCAAGGCGCCATATCCCGATCAGAATTTATTTAATAACTTAACTAACTTAGTCTTTATAAAGACTGTTTCCTGTGTACTACAGCACACTTTAGGTTACAAATTTCAATTACACAACCAACTATTTATCCTAACACGAACGCTAACATCACCGGTAGTGACCTAATTTAAATACAATCAGTTACGTTATGTTAGGCTGCTTTATTTATTTAGGTTACGCCGCCCGACTATCGCCCTTGCTTAATTTTAACAACAATGCTACCTAATCAAAATATATAGCAAGTACTGGCTTACACAGATAGTATCTTATGTAAGTAGTTTGATGGTTGTTACTTTATCTCCTATATATTCTACCAGATAATCAGGTTTGTTAAATCTTGTGTACAACTTATCGAAGGCTAAGCCGCCTAAGTGAGTTACCCTATTATCACTCACTATACTAAGATGTTCTAAAATACTTTAACTAACTAACTTTAAGCACATCTGCTACTCAATATATGTTTATTGCAACTTTATGAATGATATTAAGGCAAAAATAATACTTATCAATCAGTAATTCCACTTGTTTATCCACTTTTTTACACCACCAATTTCTACGATCTATCTCCGCCAAATATAGCCTCTAATGCATGAAGGCACTCAACGTTTTGTGGGAAATTAAACAGTAGACATTACGTAACGGGCGAACAGTGATCAGACAGACAACAAATTGCACAGTTTAATCATTCATCAAAACCGAATCGTATTTTTTTGAATACTGTAGAAACACTCAGCATTACAAATGCAGCCTAGCCGTTAATAACTGTGTCTCCGGCAGACGGGATGCGGTCGATGTGAGTTGCAACGGGGGCGAGTTGGCGCCAATACCTAGTCTGCTGTCGACAAAAACACAATGCCTGAAATTATACTTACCCATTTATAACATAGAACCGAAGGAAGGCTCTGGCATTAATGGGCTGTCGAATTTTAGTTTGCAATGTCACCAAATCGTATAGGGTTACGTAGGTGTACAAAGGGGGTGGTGATTTGCAGATCCACAGAAATAAAACAAGCTTTAATACACGAGTAATTAGCATGTGTACCCAACCCCCACCCTGATCGCTTAACTCCACACGAGTGTTGGCCAGTATACAATCAAGATCATCATCACATATCGCGGGAAAATAAATCGGTACAGTGGCGCCGCCTTTTGGGTGGAACATGTATCAATGCACGTTGACACTGGATTTCACGACCTTATGAGACAATCACAATCTGAATCACACAATCACAATGCTTTCTTGTCCCTTGGGAGGAAATTCATTTGGAGTGTAGCAGCATATTAACACAAATGTACATGCAATATAAAAATAGTAATCAAAGTTACATCGATTAAATAAATTAAACTAAGTTAAATAAGTTACAAAAGTTAAATCATCTCACAAATTATCTCAGGCTCACTCAGAGTCAGACTGGCAGGGAAGACTGGCAGAGATGGAGGGAACGAAGGACAGTTACTCATTCATTAGTCTAATTGGCGAGTTTCGAGTGCGATTCAGTTTACAGTCAGGGAGTTGAAAGCGGCGGCCACTCCTAAGACTGACGGGGAGAAATATTGGCGCTGCAGATGTGTAAAGAAACTCTGCTCTTAACATTCTTTAGTTATCCCGGATGCTGCCATGTTGCTGTATTAAACTTAAACTACAACAGTTGTGACGTGTCACAGTTAGATAATATCTACTCTGCTAGGCCCCGGTTCATTTACCATGGCATGCAGTCCATGTACAATATCCCACCGGCCTGCTTATATCTCCTCGTCTGGTAAAGCAGGCTCATTCGTAAAATCCGTGTAACAAGTACATCCGCCGCGCTCATAACATCACAGCTTGCTGCAGATCTATGTTGTCGACAGAGGTTTAATGAGTACAACAGGTGGATGGAAAGCAGAATCTACTGTCCATGGAAGAAAGGTGTAGTAGTCGAGTTGAAGGAAGTTCCCAGGTTCCTATAACTGGAGCCCGATATCTATTTTACCTTGATTCTTATCACTGGACTATGCAGCTGTCTTCTTCTAAGTGCCGTGTCTGTGACAGGCGTTGGCGATCATGGCACCATGCTGACAGACTATCTATTAATTTCCCTGGCGTCCTCTGGATCGTTTTCTTCAATCTTTCCTATTGTTACTATGTGTTCTAACTTTGTCTATTTCATTTATGGCCTATAAATCTTACTTGTTGTGTTCTAATTTTTTTATTATCTTTCGTTTTTGATGTGGCTGTACTAAGGATGATTTTCATGTAACTTAAGCTATAAGTACGTTATATCCCAATCCATTTACGTGACACGTTGAAGCTAGAAAACAGTCATACAGTCACGTACGTGTCATCACATATTTCCTGCACGTTGTCTGTTAATTCATGTGCCGTTAGGCCTATACATTTAACAAAAGATCGTTGGACAACTGTTCCAAGGGGTCCAGAATCGCTGTAACAGCCGCCAACAATGGTCGCACCCATCATGTCAATATGGGGCGCAAGAACAGGCCAGCCAGACGATTTGCAACAGGGCCGTAGTAATAAAAACTTAAGTCGTGCCTTAGTCCACATATAGATGTCGACACTTGTTGTGGTCGGTTCAATGAGGGCCTTCTGAATCGCCAACGGCTGAATACACAATACGTCTCTCCCTGCAATGTAAAGTGTCGTGTTTAATTGCCACTATTGTTAGTAGTTGAGCTGCAGCTGCTCTTGTTGTGGTGTTATTGTTGTGTTGTTGTTGTGGTGGTTGTGTTGTTGTTGTTGTTGTTGATGCTACTGCTGCTGAATTGTTATACATTTATACGCAAACGTGCCTCTCCTCCGAGGCGCCTATGTTCACTTGCCGCTTTCTATGTTCGTTTGATTCCTTTTGAATCGTTGGTTTCTGATATATCAATTGGCGTTGTACTTCGGAAAACATTCCACCATTGCTGCAGCTGCAATTGCTACTTTACCGCTCTTGATGCTACTGCTGCTGCTGCTGCTGCTGCTGCTGCTGTTGCTGTAGCCGCTGCTGGTCTTGCTGCTGCGTTTGCTGTTACTTCCAGGTGCTGTTACCACCGTCTATCTGACGGCATCCTTCACCACTGGCCTCTCCCTGTGGACCTATACTGTGGGATTACGTCCCACCGTCCACTTAAAGAATCACTGAACGTCTCAAATTAGTTGATCTTTTCTTAGCCAGCATGTGGTATGTGGCCATACTTGAATGTGTCAATCTCAGTTACGTGACCTGCTTTATGAAAGTGTTATAGGGGAAGAGCGTGGAAAGCGGGTCCGTTGACTAAAGTAGACCGTCGCCCTTTTGACGCGAGCGCTGTTATACACGGTGAAATGTGTGGCACTATTAATCTACTAATACATGAACACTACTAAAAAGTAAAGACAGGTTCTTATATTGCGCGGCATCCAGTCCTTGGGACTGCAGCTGAAGACCCTTTACACTTTACTCCCTGGCAGATCTATTCAATAGAACACCATCCCGACTTCTCTAGTTGGTAAGAAACACGAAACAAAAATGTAAACCAGGGAGCTGGAAAAAATATGTTTACCTTTTTCATACTGTATTACCTGTTTTCCAAATGTCACATTTCCATTTAATGTTATCACTATAACGGCACCTGTGGTAGGTATGTGTATGCCATGAATATACAACATTAAACGTGCATGTACATTTTTATTTTTGTTTTTCAATATGAGCCTGCTCTTGTGAGTGGGCTGTTAGCTTAGGCATACAGAGTGCACACCTCTAATTGCAAGGCTGATTATCATTACATGTACTGCGGAGTTGTAAAATAAATATCTAACCATAATATACATACCGCAGGTAATGCGAAGCATGTGTGTGTGTGTGTGTGTGTGTGTGTGTGTGTGTGTGTGCGTGTGTGTGTGTGTGCATGTGTGTGTGCGTGTGTGTGTGTGTGTGTGTGTGTGCATGTGTGTGTGTGTGTGCATGTGTGTGTGTGTGTGAGCGTGCGTGCGTGTGTGTGTATGTGTGAATGGTGTGTGCGTGTGCGTGCGTGTGCGCGTGTATGATTGTGTATGGAGTGCGTGCGTGCGTGCGTGCGTACATGTGCGTGTGTGTGTGCGTACGCGCATACTCTTCCTAGATGCTTTGCATCCGGGCGCCAAACTTTCAGCGTTTCACCTACGAGCCCACGAAGGACAAGTAAGGCGTTTTATATTCCGTGTGGTTTAGCGGTTCTTACCGGACGATTGATGATTGTTCGCAAGGTTATACGTTTTTTCTACCATTGTTCCAAGTTACGCAATCCGTCCTCTGACGACCTCGAATAATCGTTGCAAACACGCCATACGTTGCTGCCATGCTTTCAAAGTTATGTAATCGTCGTCAATCAGTACGAATACTTTACCGTCTCTTGTACATAGGTAGCGCCCACTGATGATATCTAGCTATGTTCTTACGTCAATAACGTTCAATAGTTGTCCCTCGATGAGCACTAAGATCGTCTCAAACCGTTTTATTTTCTGTAGTTGTTTCCGATTTCTCTATTGATTTTGTATCTATTATTGCTACTGTTGGCATTATAATTTGTTCCGGTTTGCCTAGTCTAGACTAGCTCATGTCTGGGCTAGTGACGTTGTAGTCGTATAGGTATGGGTGGTCTCTTCGGAGACAGGATGTCAGTTGATTGATGATCTCTGTTTGAAACGTATCGTCCGATAGTTTCAACTCCTATTGATTTATGTGTTAGTGATTTTTCACTGTAGCCTCATGTGTTACCAGTGGCTTTCTGGAACATCCTCTTTGATGAACGCAGTGAGCATTTACAACCCTGGTTGACTGAATCCATTCCTTTGATGATTTTGAATGTTTGGATTATGTCTGTTCTCTGTCTGTATAGTTCAGTGTAGGGAGTTTTAACTATTTCAGTCTGGGAGCCGTTATGCTCCTGGCACTAGTCGAGATGCTCGCCAATGAACTTGCTCGAGGAGGTATCGGTCTTACTTCAGTCTACAGACTTGGTTGTTTGGCTTCTGACCTTATGAACATCCCTATGCCCATCTCCTCCATCTCTCTCTCTCCCCCCCCCCCTCTCTCTCTCTCTCTCTCTCTCTCCTCTCTCTCTCTCTCTCTCTCTCTCTCTCTCTCTCTCCCCTCTCTCGCTCTCTCTCTTTCTCTCTCCACCCGTCCGTCCCTCCCTCCCTCCCTTCCTACCTACGTCCGTCCGTCCGTCCGTCCGTCCGTCCGTCCGTCCGTCCGTCCCTCTCTCTCCCTCCGTCCCTCCCTCACTGCCTCCCTCCCTCCCCTCACTCTCTCTCCCTATACTCCTTCCCCCTTTGTATATGGTGTGTGTGAGTGTGTGAGTGTGTGAGTGTGTGAGTGTGTGAGTGTGTGAGTGTGTGAGTGTGTGAGTGTGTGAGTGTGTGAGTGTGTGAGTGTGTGAGTGTGTGAGTGTGTGAGTGTGTGAGTGTGTGAGTGTGTGAGTGTGTGAGTGTGTGAGTGTGTGAGTGTGTGAGTGTGTGAGTGTGTGAGTGTGTGAGTGTGTGAGTGTGTGAGTGTGTGAGTGTGTGAGTGTGTGAGTGTGTGAGTGTGTGAGTGTGTGAGTGTGTGAGTGTGTGAGTGTGTGAGTGTGTGAGTGTGTGAGTGTGTGAGTGTGTGAGTGTGTGAGTGTGTGAGTGTGTGAGTGTGTGAGTGTGTGAGTGTGTGAGTGTGTGAGTGTGTGAGTGTGTGAGTGTGTGAGTGTGTGAGTGTGTGAGTGTGTGAGTGTGTGAGTGTGTGAGTGTGTGAGTGTGTGAGTGTGTGTGAGTGTGTGTGCGCGCGCGCGCGCGCGCGTACGTACATACGTAGTGTATGTGCACATGGTTGCGTGAGTCCGTGCACTGTCACACATATGAGCCAAAGTACAGTACGTCGACACACATCACATCCCTACATAGACCTGTTGCCACCTCCGCCGCTGCTGAATGTTTATTGCGGCAGCTGTATTCCATCTCTCCGCTGGAATGTGCGAGCAGATCACGAACGTGTGGCAGAGAGGTCGGAATCAAAGGACAAGCTGGGCGTTAGCCGTCGGCTTCTCCACGCAGACATTTACGGGTCATAAAACTGAGCGCATTTACGGCAGTTCCTATCGCCAAAGCCGCGCCAGCACCAACCTCACTAGCGGCAGTAACGGCAGACCTCTGCGCATCGGAGTGGCATGTTGGAAGGCCGCCATGTTGTTATTTGTGAGAGGCCTGCGAGAAGGCTTTTCACAGTGTTGCGCACACGACTCGCCTATGTTAGGTTTTTATAGGTAACAGTTATGCGGACTGTTGATGTATTTTGTTGGCACTGGATACAATGTTGGACGCGAAGTTATTAGGGCGAGGTGACCTATACCTAGTTGCATACACACGCGTGTCCATGCATAGGCCTATTCTTTAAAAACAGTTCAATGAGAAAACTACAATCGTGCAAGAACTTACTAAAACCCTGCACACAATTTTTTTTATTGTGAATTGTCCTCGTTACTATCGAGAGTAGCCAAACAAAGGTGGTCCACCCATACTTCAGCTACGCACTGACGTAGGAAAGAGACGACATTGGTTCAGAACGCTTTCATCGTGCTCCCGTTGCATGCTGGACTCTCCGTGTAATTGGGCGCCATCTGTAACTTCTCCAGACTCCCGGGAGTCATTGAGAAAGTAAGAGGGAATAAAACCTGGTCAGGTCCTAAGCTCCATTGCTGGTTGGGTTGATCACCAATAAAATATGCCGCAAATTAAGCGTAGAGAGTCTAACGTTATATAATGTTCATCCATTGTTGTTTTCATTACGTTATTATATATATGATTTGTCTTAATTTGATTTGTATGTATTGTAATGAGTTACAATAAATTTGATTTAATTTGATTTGAGTGTTCCCCGGAATCTGAATGTTACACAGCGAATCTTTTCATGAAGGCTTTTCTCGTTTTTGTTGGCTCATTATACCAGTATTAATGCACAAAATTGCGGTTTGCGTTGCATGCAAATAGACCAACCATTCTTATGCCTCTGCTCGACCAGAATAGGTAATGATAAACGATTGAGCAAGTGCATAGTGCAGACATAAATGGAATTTCCGACCAAAATGTAATCCACCGTAAATGCACTGAAAACGAACGTAATCCGTTTCCATGAACGCAAATGCAATTCAAATTGCCCACAGTGGTAGTGAGTTTTGCCTGTCGTTGTATCGTGACGGCAGCACCGTCGAACGTTTCGTAATCATTGCTCTATGTAGTACAACAAATGTAGTCATGTAGAACTAGTATGCTATACGAGATGTCTATATATATATGTTGTGCTCTTCTTCTTTCCATGAATATTAGTTGTAAGGCTGGTTTTCGATTTATGCTTACTTTTATTGTTCTCCCCCCTCACTGTTCTTGCACTGCTGTCTCCATCAACAGACTCTACTCACTTTATCTTTCGCTCTCATTCTCCATTTCTCTCCCAAACCATCCACATATCTCCTTACGCAGTCTTGCTCGTCCTCATCTCCTTTTACTTTCCCTTTTCCTGACTGCTGCTTTCTTTGGGCCTAAAAGTTCTTCTGTCATTCGCACCATGTGTCCATCCCATTTTAGCAGACTCTGCCAACTTCTTGTGACAATGGGTTATGCGCCAGAAGAGTCAGTGGCTGGTGGCGCGGTGCTTGCTGTAACCGCGTAGACCAATTCTGGAGTGACATTCTGCAGATATAGGCCAAGTTCTGTTGATCCGTGCCTTGTCATCTCCTCTCCATTCATTTGTTCATGCTGATGTAACACATGAACAAAGCGTCTTTCCCTTGAGCTCAATAGTAAACAAGTAAAGGTAAGTTCTTATATAGCGCAGTTTCCGATCTTCGGGACTGCTCAAAGCGCTTTACACTTTACTCCCTGGCAGACCTGTTCAGTCAAACACCATCTCGACTTCGCTGGGAAGCACCCAGTCACGCTGCATTTAATGCGCGAAGACTATTCGCACGCAAATATCCACCACGGTCAACAGCCAGGTACTCATTCATACACCTGAGTGAACTGCAGCAATGTATAGTGAACGAACTTGCCCAAGGTTCGACACCGCCGCACATGATTCTAACCCGGGTTCTCTCTGTTGAGAGTCCGAAGCTCTAGCCACTGCATCACAGCGCTACACTGGGCACAATTACCGTTTCCTTCTTTTGGGTCCTTCGACAATTATTCTCACGATTGTCCTTCAACTTTCACGTCTTGTTATTTCTTTGTGTGGAAAAGGCATATCCTATTTTCCTAAACCAAACTCCCAAACCTCAGATCAGTCGAATGTTGTCATATCTGCGGTGACTGAGTTTAAAGTGTTGGCTCGGTTGGTCTTTTGTTGTTTTCTAATCACCTCGTATATATCGTGAGTGCAATTCGTAACGCCTACTTGACCCAGTTGTATAAATTTACCAATGGTGAAACCGGGCAGCTCCTGAACTTTCGAGTTCTAAAAGTCGTGTTTACCATATAAACGAGCCCATTTGAACGCAGCATTATGACATTGGACGTTTCGATTACGACAGAACTAGTTATTCCGTCATTACGCGGGCATCTCGTACGAAAAGACGTGTGCGATAACAATGGAACTATTGTCCAAAGACCTATATCAATACAAGACGGTGCAGCGCGCGATATCTACATTGTTCGAGGAAAGTACGTAAGCAGTTCGTCCGCCATTCTGGAGTTGCGACAAGCCAGACCATACGCGTGCAGAAAATGTAGTTCTTTGCAGTATCATTGCTCAACATTTTCAATGATAAAAACTAAATATTTTAATTATATAAGAAGTGGTACAGCCTGATGATTGTTCTGATGAAACACGACCAAGATCAGTTGGCTCAATAAATAATTGCAACGTTTCTACATGATTTGTTGGCAAATTTCATTATTTTGAATTGTGATAGGTAAAAAACTTCAAGGATTACTTTAATATCTTTCATTGTATACGACGCACCACAGCTTGGTGACTATTCTGATGATATGAGGTGACTGAACAAATACGCTAAAATCGCGCGCTGCCGGTCCCGCAAGCGCATGCGCTTGCCTCCCGAATGGCGGACAAAAACCTCCAGTGTAGACTGCCATTTTCTCGCTCAGTGACGCCTCCTGTCCAAATTGAGGCTCCTTGCTATTGTCTACGTCATCGCGTACGAAATGATACCCGACTGTGACGAGAGCAAATAATCCCCAACTTCGAATTTGCTAAAATCACTAGGCGTGTGAAATCAAACAGAATGATTCAATGATACATTTGCTTATTTGGGCTACCACCATGCACCGTCGTATCTGTACAGTGGAATACAATTCACAAATGCACAACACGATATAAAACCGCAGTTTTGTTACGCGAGTGGTCACGGACTGTTAACTGGCATTGCTCGAAGGCGCTAGAAAATGTCACAGCGCACACAAAATCAATTCCACTCACTTCGTTCATATAGATGTTCACACATACTCTATAACGCACTTTCCATAATTTCATTGGTACCCGTTATGGGTGATATATAAAGAATACAGAATCGTGTATTGGGTGAGTGGACATTCAGTGGTTCCCTAATGGGATGAAGTTACGATGACACATCATCGCGAATCAGGGGTAGTAATTCTACTTCTGCCGATGTTTATCCAACGCAGTGTATGGATAAACGCTGAATCGTGAAGTATTCGTCTCATTTAATAATATTAATAATAATAATAATAATGATGATAATAATTATGATAACGATGACGATAATAATAATAATAATGATAATGATAATAAATAATAATAATAATATGGAAACTTCTATTGTGCCTAAATCCTTGGAAACCAAGCTCATCAAGACAAACTGGTTGGTCAATCTCAAAATCAATAAGCAGTATTCAAGTTGTCAACAAATGGATGGATAGGGTGCTACATTATTACGGTGGATAAGCAAGGTTACAAAGATAATTTGTTTAATGAAGATATTCCAAAGAGTTGGTGCAGCAACGGAAAAAAGCCCTAGTTCCAATGTTAGTGTTGACTCTAGGAACAAACAATAATTCGGAACTAGACGATCGAAACTGAATAGGTTTCCTCACAGCAGTAAGCACCGAGTGTAAACGTGATGATTGCTTACATGAAAGTGCCTGATATAGATCTTAAAAAGCATATGCTAACGGACAGGAAGCCAATACAAAATAACAAGTGGCACAAAGTGCGAAAAACGTGGAGACCGAGTCACAACCATTGCTAAGCAATTCTATACACGTTCCCGTCCCAGGAACCAGGTGAACATCAAAGGGCAAATCGAGGAATTACCTGTAATTCCTCGTGGGGCTCAGTGGCGCAGTGGCGCAGTGGCGCAGTGGCGCAGTGGCGCAGTGGCGCAGTGGCGCAGTGGCGCAGTGGCGCAGTGGATAGAGCATCGGACTCTCGATCGAGAGAACCCGGGTCAGAATCCTATGCTGTCACGTCTAACACTAGGCTAGTTCGTTTACTCTGCGTTGTTCCAGTTCACTCAGTTGTATGAGGCAGTGGTGGATATTTGTGTGTGAATAGTATTCGCACTTTAACTGCAGCGTGGTTGAATGCTTCTCGGAGAAGCCGAGATGGGCTCGATTGAACTGTCAGGGAGTAAACTGTAAATCGCCCTGAGCAGTCTAAAGGACTGGATAATGTGCTACATAGGAATATACCTTAACTGTACTGCTTTAATTCTAGATCGAGACGATTCGTGAGGTGCACGTTTAGATGTTCCATCGACCATCTACCGCCACCGGTCTCTACCTCGGGTTGCACCCTGGGGATCTTTGTACAACAACGCCGTCGACTCTGTGATGTTATCGAACTACGCCGTTGACTCTGTGATGTTATCGAACTACGTCCTTTGGTCTCCCCTTTTTGTCCTCCTTTCACAGCGTCCTGTGGGATTTCTTTGGCAACGGTGTTGTAGCGTGTGTTGTAGCGTGTGATGTAGCGTGTGTTGTAGAGTGAGTTGTAGCGTGTGGTGTTGTAGTGTGTGTTGTAGCGTGTGGTGTTGTAGCTTGTGTTGTACCGTGTGGTGTTTCCGGACCATTGGAGTATTCTTTTTTGATTACAGTTAGGACGGGTTTTTGAGGTTCAGCCAAGTATTTGATGGCGTTTCTTCTTAATTCGCCGGTTTTGATTTTTTAAAAGAGATTTTAAAGATTCTTAGTAGACACTTCATCTCAAAAGCTTGAATATCCTCTCAGTTTCTGCGTCCAATGTCTGGCTGTCATCTCCGTCGGTTGGTATGACCACCACTAAGCTCTAAAGTAGATTGATCTTTATTTATGTAGTAATGTTACTGTTATTCCAGAGTCTTGCCACAGTTGCTGTTGCCTGGGCTATTCTAGCTTTTACTTCCTCAGTTGAATTCGATGATATCACAGCATCCAGGCATTTGAACGATTTTACCTGTTCGATGTTTTCCGTTCATCATTATCCTGGTGCATTTATCGTTGCAACTATTTATCATTATTTTACTTTTCTTGGAGCTTAGAGATTATAGCATTAAATGTATTGCTGAGGTTGTCAATGTCTGGTTCCAGAAGGCTGAGTGCTGCAAATCAAGTTATGGGTGAAAGGCAATATCAGATAATTAATGCCAACTGCTCGGATGTAAACCCCAACGCGGCTAACTCTGAAAGATCGTAATCTGATCGATCAGGGCGCCAATCCTTTTTTTCAAAAGTCAATATGTCGGGTTGGTGAACTAGTGCGTAGTTCCTGGATTGCAAGGATGCCTTGACGTAGACAACGATAGTGGTGCTCGTCTGCTGCAGTTCCTGCAACGTAGGGGGTATTATGTAACGACCGGGTGTCACGAAGATGCAACATGCAACGCGCAATTTAAGAGCTTCTGCCACAACGAATTAACAATTCAGACACTAAGCAAAACAGGTACCGTAGCCGCGCAGCTCACTATACAGATGTAAAAATGGGAGAGTAGGAATGAAATGCTGCTGTCAGAGATATATGTTGGAATAAGGCCGACTGTAGCAAAAGGAAATGCGCATCGGAATGGACTGCAACAAGAGCCAGCTGATGAATTAAAATGTCGGTGCAGAATATTGTTGTTATCCTCTTGTTTCCTGTCGTCGTGACTGAGGCTGGCCTCGATTTCAGTTTTCCCCCACACTGATCTCGCACTGCTCTCTCCACCAACTGTCTCCATTCCCCTCTGATGTATTTATAAAGAAATGTTAAGTTAAAACCGGTTTACCCGAGCGAGTAAGTTCCCCACTGGTCGGTGGATATGATGTCGCGCGATAACTCGGTGTGTAAAAATCGGTCACGCAACACCCACGCAACTCCTTCTAGCGAGGCCAATTTGTGGCTGCGATGCTTGCACGTCTTGTCTTCCCAAGTTGACTGACAGGTGGTGGCGATTTTGAAGAAAAAAATGGCCAATCGATCACAGGTGAAAGTTGGTGCATCTATAGTAACTTTTTGTTATCAAAGCTCAAACCAGGAGTTGCTCGAGTCAATATTTACGTCGCAATGTTTAGACGCGTCGTTCGCATAAAGGCGTAGGTAATGTTGCCCGACAATGTGAGGTATAAATCGCTCGTGCGGCCTTTATATCTAAACCTACAGCTAAAACAAGCGTACATGTGCAACAAGAACAGGCAAACCATGCGTCATGTCGAATGGGAAATTGCGTAATTACATTTTGCATCATATCCCGGAATGTCGTAAAAAGTAGAAACCATGGGATAACGCATGCCGATTAAATTGACAGTTTGCTGTAGTCGACTTCGCACTTGTTTAGGAGACGTCAGCGACGTATTTATATAAAAAGGTCACGTTCCATACGGCAAGTGCACGTTTAAATATACCTTGGCTAGCATACTGCAGTGTTGTATTACCAACATAATCTAATATCGACACGACATTTCGCAATCAGTTTAACATGATTATATAATTACAATTAGATAATATAACAATACAAACTATTTGCCAATTATGTCCTCCTATACTCGGATTCAAACGGACCGAGTGAATGAATCCGAGTTGTGCAAAAATCCGACTTAACCGAAGATGATATATACCAGCGCTAACTCAAAGACAGCCCTCTAAAAGACATTAGATACATGTGAATGACGCCTGAACGTGACTGGACACGGCGGCAATTCAACAGACGTTGGTGTATGGTACAGGTATAGCGCAGTTCTTATATAGCGCAGATGTTCATAGCCGAAGTTTCTGCTGTCTTGTCCATACCAACATAGTCGTTCATCGAACATACAGCATCTCCATACACCTCGCGGAGCTTGTCCCATACGTTACTGAACTAAGCAGCTCCTTCATCCTCGCTATCTTCTTGACGTTCAACACTTTCGACAAATCACGCTTTTGTAACACATTTGAAGTGTTTCCGGTTTCACTTTCACTCCATGCTCACTTCAGGGCAACGACGGCATCCAAAATATTCAAAGAAAATGGTGCGACTCCTGCTGATGCCGCTAGTCTCTTGGTGGCTAGGATGTACCGGTAATGGAACTCCATGCGTCCATTGGTTGGGTGACGCTAGGTGTATTAGGTAAGTGAAGACGTGACGCATAGATTTTTATGGGAAATACATTACATAGTAACTGTTCCTCGGAATTCTGTCCGAGTTGAGCGAATATCCGACGTAGGGGAGGTTTACTGTATGTAGCGCCAGTTAGTTGTTACCAAGATGGGTGCAGCATACAAATCTTACAATAAATACGTTAACTTGAGGATTTGCATTATACAGTTTCTCCGTAACTCTCAGTGTATTTTTCTGATAGAACATCTGACATCTCACGGTTGAAGAACGTTTGCGATCGAGGGAAAGCCATCAAAACCATTGCTGTACCTGGGCGTGAATGTCAATCAAGAACAAACAATTGGACTATTTCTAGATTTGGCCAACGCTTTTGATACAGTTAATCGTAACATCTTAATACACAAATTAGCGCATTATGGAATTAGAGGTAATGTGCTCCAATGGATACAAAGTCATCTAACTAATAGAAAACAAACAGTGAAACTTCATGGGACTAACTCTGTCCTAAACAATATTAAATGTGGTGTACCACACTGTTCAATATTGGGGCCTCTACTATGTCTCATATACATAAATGATGTTGCTGCTCTACCTCGGCTTACAGTTCACATTGTGTTTGCAGACGATATACATTTCTTCATACAAGGGGATAACTTGGAAATAATGGCAAACGACTAAAATTCTGAATTAAAAAAGCTAGCATTATGGCTTAAAACAAATAAACTTTCTCTGAATATCCAAACACACACACAGTGACCTTTAGCAATATTCATCGCATACGAAACAGACATATTAAAATCAGTATAGATTGGACAACAATAAATACTGTAAATAAATTAAAAAAATTCTAGGAATAGTGATAGATAACAAACTAAACTGGGGATAACATATACAATATATATGTAACGAAATAGCGAAGAGTATTGGTATATTTAATAAGGTAAAAACAATCTGGCCAAGCAAACTCTAAAAAAATTGTATTATACTTTTTTTTTATCCATACCGTACCTATTGTAATATTATATGGGGAAGACCCCAGAAGATATACTTGTCAAAAATCCATGTATTACAGAAAAGATTAATACGCACAGATAGTCAAGTGGGGTACAGAAACCACAATCAGTCTTTATTTAAGCAGCATCAAATATTACATATATCTATCAACTATACAAGTACTTATGTTTTGAGTCCATGAATAAATACAATATGGGTCTGTTACCAGATATGTTCAATGATATGATCATGTTAAATGTTCGTCCACATTGCCATAACACGAGGCAGAAAACCGTTTACAAAATACCGGTGTGTTACACGAACGTTTGACAAAATGCATTGGCATATGTACTGGTTCTAAATATTGGAATGATATAGTAATAAAGAATCATCTCGAAGACTCTGTATCTCTACAAATATTAGAAAAAAAGGTTCAAAGCACTTTATTTTTGATTGTTAAACACTAATTAAACTGTAATGAATTCATTAATATACTAATATACATTCTCATAATAGTTTTGTTGCTGTTTCATATACCATACTATATACGAAATTGTGATTATGTGATATTTGTTATTCTTTACAAGCAAGATTGCTTACTCCCATTGTCATTAATGATATATGATACTATGTGTGTATTGTGCTTGTTATCATAAAAACAATAAAGTCATAAGTTGGCGCACTCACCGGCTACACCATAAATAAGCCCGTAGACTTGTATTTCATAGGATGCAAACGCACCCCTCCACAGAGACAATAGTTCCGCTTAAAAAGAGCAAAAGAGAATGGTGGTGCAGTTAGATGTTTTGGGTGAGCCTCACGAGGGGTGTAGTTAGATGTTTTGGTGAGCCTCACGAGAGGTGCAGTTATATGTTTTGGTGAGCCGCACAAGGGGTATAGTTAGATGTTTTGGTGAGCCTCACGAGGGGTATAGTTAGATGTTTTGGTGAGCCTCACGAGGGATGTAGTTAGATGTTTTGGTGAGCCTCACGAGGGGTGCAGTTAGATGTTTTGGTGAGCCGCACGAGGGGTGTAGTTAGATGTTTTGGTGAGCCTCACGAGGGGTATAGTTAGATGTTTTGGTGAGCCTCACGAGGGGTGTAGTTAGATGTTTGGTGAGCCTCACGAGGGGTGTAGTTATATGTTTTAGTGAGCCTCACGAGGGGTATAGTTAGATGTTTTGGTGAGCCTCACGAGGGGTGTAGTTAGATGTTTTGGTGAACTTCACGAGGGGTGTAGTTAGATGTTTTGGTGAGCCTCACGAGGGGTGTAGTTAGATGTTTTGTTGAGCCTCACGAGGGGTGTAGTTAGATGTTTGGTGAGCCTCGTGAGGGGTATAGTTAGACGTTTTGGTGAGCCTCACAAGGGGTGTAGTTAGATGTTTGGTGAGCCTCACGAGGGGTGTAATTAGATGTCTTGGTGAGCCTCACGAGGGGTGTAGTTAGATGTTTGGTGAGCCTCATGGTGGGTGTAGTTAGATGTTTTGATGAGCCTCACGGAGGGGTGTAGTTAGATGTTTTGGTGAGCCTCACGAGGGTTGCAGTTATGTTTTGGTGAGCCTCACGAGGGGTGCAGTTAGATGTTTTGGTGAGCCTCACGAGGGGTGTAGCTCGAGCTTTTTTGAAAATTTCAAGGGGTGCAGTTGTTATTTTTTATAATGTCAAGGGGGTACATTTTGGGGTTCTTGGTGAACCTGGAGGGGGTGTAGTTCTTTGTTTTATTGTGAACTTCAAAGAAGGGGGCAAGTTGAAGGTTTTTGGAGAGCCTCAGTGGTGTGTTGTGTTGGATATTGTGCAGTTACAAAACAACTACGCTACGGGTCTGACGAAGATGCACCGACTCTACTCAATAACACGTTAGCTCCATCTATCAAAAAGCCACCAGGGCATTTACAACTCACCACATATACAGCACAGCGGCTGTGGCAATTCCAAACTCAAACACAGTTGGCCATGAGAAGACAACAACTTCTGTAACGGACTCCGTCAGGGTGAAGTGCACTTTAAGTTTTCTTAAGATATCCTTTGTGCTTGTCGTCAGCAGAGGTGCAGTGGCTAGAGCATCGGACTCTCAATCGAGAAAACTCGGGTTCGAATCCTGCGCTGCCGTGTCGAACCTTGGACAAGTTCGTTCACTCTACGTTGCTGTAGTTCACTTACTGTATGGATGAGTACCTGGCTATAAACAGTGGTGAATATTTGTGTACCAGTAGTCTCCGCGCATTAATTGCAGCGTGGCTGAATGTTTCCTAGAAAGTCGAGATGGTGTTCGATCGAACCGGTCTGCCGGGCAGTAAAGTGTAGACCTTTGAGCAGTGCTAAGGACTGAATACTGCGCTAGATGCTATATAAGAATGTAATCACCCATACCCCGAGTGGACAGTGTCAGCTGCTAAGCCAAAGAAGAAATCGACATAGAAAAACACCTGCAACGTTAAATGGAACAAGTTTGAACGCATACGAAGAAACAACCATATAAATCTACGCCGAAATAGTTTAACTAAAAGAAACTGCTAAAACCTAGAATGGAACAGAATGATTAGAAGTGTCAGAGAAGGTAAAACTTATACATAAATATTATACCGCTATAAATGCGGTACGATCTTCAAAGAAACAGCGTAGTAAGCACCTACAAAGAAGTGACGTAAAAACAGGCAAAGTGGGCAGAAAGAAACGACGTCATAAACGTACCCAGAAACAATCGCGTCTGCTGCGTTCAATTTGGCAGTAACCAATCTCTGCAGTCTTTTCACACGCAACCTCTGTAACGACGTGTTAGCAATAGTATTCATCTGCTGTTTTGTCCGAAATTCGACACTGCGTTTGACAAGATAGGTACGTGCTATTTATGTATGAGTACTTATTAAGCGGGTAGTTATTGCACAACTAATACGCTTCACTCCACACCCTCTCAATGTGTCGTACGTGTAGCGGCATGCTCCAAGGACGGCTTGTCTTGTCATTGAAGTTACGATTTTGTTCAGTCGTAACTAATAAACGAGTATCACTTCTAAAATTGCGCAGGTAAAAAACCGCCCCCTGTGGTTAGATTCGCAGCCCGGCGTACCGCGTGGAGGCTGCCGAAACATACACCCGATGGTATCAGCAACGGCTTATCGCCAATGAATACACTACAGGCGCGTTATCAAGCGTTCGTGTTTGTTACGGCCAACGTCGACATCGCTCTACGGGGAAGCTGTTTCGCGCGCAACGCTAGGAGAAATAGGGCTAGGGCTGTAGGATAAATTATGTGAATAACTCGGGTGTGTATAGGGTGGAATGGGAGAGGTTTGAGTTATGATTACGATGTTGGGGTAACGTGGCACTCTTGGGGAAACTGATCAGAGCTGCGGGCGTAGGGCGGAGTTGGGATGAACGATGTGGGTGCATTTCGGGGCAAAGGACAATTGGCGTGGGTGTAGCCTAGGGAAGGGGCTAGGTGGGGGCGATATAAAATCACCTCATCATAGGCAGGCAGCAGCTGTACCGTCATGGCTGTTTGCCCTTAACAAACTGGCACAACTGCAGCCAACAAAACACGATATGTGCAACTGTTGGATACCACCGCCCTGGCCGCATACAACGCAGTTACGTCATATTGAAACGTTGTCAGAAGGTTCCGTTTTAGGGAAACATCGACGTGAGGCTAGAAATGTGCCGTTGTAGGTTCAATTTGTCATAAGAATGTTTAAAAAAAAATCTAACAATTAATTGGTAACTTTGAACATTCTTTTAAGGAATATTTTAAATGTCCGATTCGTAGTTTCCCGTGTTGGCGTCGGCAATACAAAGACAAAGGAATCTGATATCATAAAACCTGCACAATTTGAATGAATTCGGTAATGGGGTGGGGAAATTAATTGGTGAGGGTATCTCATGGCATGTTTTCACATCTTACTTCGCGGCCCGTCTCCACATCTCCTTGGGGCGACCTCGTCCCCACTTACCACCAGTCGTCCAGTGTAGGGCTGTCTTGGGCAGTTTGCCAGGGGGCATTAGCCACAGGAGCCGATGCCATCTCCTCCCCTTCACCGGTGTTACCTACGAAGTGTTTGTTTTGCCGCGAAGCTCTTCATTTGTGTCTCTGTTCTGCCAAATTCCATGAAGCTCTACATATCTACTACTTTTTGTTCAGTCGCGTTCTGTTAAAAACAAATTTCGCGGAGCGAGTTAGATAAACAGGATGATTACACCAGAGAGTGATGCCACAGGAGCAGGAGGTATAGTGCTCCCATCGCCTAATATCCGTCGGGATGCAAGCGACGCGATAATCCATAGCGAGTCTCGCGAGACCGCGAGTAAAGTCACGGACAGGTCTCTTGATACATGTTATCGCCGGTCTAACAATGTAATACGGCAACAGAAACGCCGTATCGTATTTCAGCGGACGTTGGTTCTTGAAAATACGGGCTTCAAACACACAAACAGACTTTAGCGTTCTGCAAAATGTTTTTATTATTTAAATTGTTCAAAGCACTCCATTGTTCGTTGCTTTAAATGTGGTTCGTACTCATCATCGTGCAGCCTTGATGTCAAAACCTTTGCTTTGTAAACTAGCAATCAAAGAGGAATCGTCCTCCGACGTAACAAAACAAGCATCGTCATGAAGAATCAAACTGTGTAGTGTACCACTGTCTGCGTCCATCTCAACGATTGCACAAGCTGCATTCACCGCTACGGACAGCTGTGGGACCCATTTTTGGAGATGTGACAGGTCAACCACCCACATATCTCCCACCCGTTTATGGAGCTAACCTCCCATCTCCCACAATTTTAGAGAGTCCACGTCCCACCTACATGTAGGGCCAACCGTCCACCTCCAAATTCCTGCAACTATCCAATATGCGCAACCAATTTGTTATCCACCCTTATCCACCCTAACGCCTGCCTAACACCCATAAAGGATTCCATTTTGAAAAACCTCTTCGCGTACGTCGGTGTGAACGCGGTCGAATGCCTAATGCCAAAGCAGCAACGCCATTCTGTAGATATAAGAGCAGGTACAGAGCTGGTTCAACTAATCCAAAATACAACCCAGCCGCAAGAATTACAGCGACAGCAAGCCCGACCAAACGGCCGAGCGAGCGAGACTACTCAGATTGACATGGCGACATCGCATCGAGTAAAACGCTGTCAGAACGATGCTATTTTTACGTTCGTGCCACCGCTGTATTGCTATAATTATGGCCGATGGCTGTATTCTGGATGATGAATCCTCCGTATAAATGTACAATGTAGACTTTCAGACTGCCGCGTGACTACGCCTACACACTTCCGGGTTGTCTTCGCGTTCAGGAGTATGTGCCCTCGACGGGTTCTTTCAATTCAGAATGTAGAATAGATTAATCATCTGTGGTTCTGTGCGCGAGCTACGACAACCTATTGGTGCAAGTATACCCCAGGGTCGATCCAGTATGTCAGCTAACGCGCAGCGAGTGACACAAAGTGTGCTTCATACAAAAAGGGACTCGGTCTGTATGCCCAGATGTGCGTGACTTGCATCTAGTATATTCGACAGCAACGAACTAAGTAAGGGCTATTCCAAACTGGGATGCAGTAACGAACCAGAGTGTGACGTCAGAATTAAACTTCACACAAGGTCACTTTGTTGATGGTTGCAATTATTTTGAAATACCTGCTTGGACAACATAACTCATAACGCTGAGCGGACACGTGAAGACAACTGTTTTAATCTACTTCCATTGATCGGGTGTACGTTCTCAATATAAATACGTTTACAAATAAAGTTTAGAGACATCCGATAGGCGCACACACCACGTAAACGAGTGTTGGACTTTCGATATTAAAGCCAATGGCTACCTTGTCTGTTTGCCGTTGTTGCACTCGATGGCAATCCTATTAAAAAAGTTGTTAATAAGTGTTGCGGATAAAATCGTAAAAAAACGACACAATTTTCAGGAGGACACAGATGCCTTTATCACAAAAACAATATGGCAAGCGTGCCGAGAAATCTGTACTGAATACACACACAACAAACAGAGTGTCACAGAGCACCTCCAGAAGACAAGATGTACCGAGGGTGATGTCTTCGTGGCTGCTGCACCTTCATAAAGAGAAAGCACCAACTCTGCACATCTCTGCTGCAAAATGGATAACTCTTGTTTCATGTAAGTCTCTAAGGTTGTCCTTATGAGATTGTCACTACGTTATTGCCTGGTCATCTTCACGTATAAATGACACACACAGCTGACATGACACAGCTACAGCTGTGGCCTGTAGTTTAATCTCATCTTTGCCCATCAGTGCTTCGGGAAAGCCAGCAGTTCGACATCTGGTGTTGACTGAATGTTTTTCTTCTGAACAGATCACTTGCTTCAGGTGACACCGAGTTAAATGTGTACCAAACAGCTGGCAAATGATTATACGTGTTTACAAAATAGGCCATAACTCCATATGATCACAATATGATTCATATAGTTACGGTGACTAAGTAAAACGTCGCACCCTGCGTAAAAAACGATCTATCAACCACATAGTATTATGAACAATGATGATATTATATAGAATCAAAATTAAAACTGGTTCCACCTGTTCTGTTTAAAAATAAATGCCGTTTCCACTACTTTCTTACTTTAAAACGTTTCCCGTTGGATACACTAATAATAACGCTGTACAAAATCACAACGTACACTTCATTTTACATTAACAAATGAACCAGAGTCAGCACATTTCCAGGGTGAAAATAACAGGCTATACACTAAATCTAACGCTCTTATGACCTGCAATAAAAAGAAAGCATGCGAACATGCTAGTTTACGCTGTATTCAGCAGTGCCCATGCAGCACTTCACAACTTACTGCTATGGGCGTGACAGTTAACTACCTACTGACACAATCCCATTTGTAACAGTCAAGTACAAAACAAAGTATAACAACAATTAATGATAGCAATATAAATTTACCAACAAGACCCCGCAACAAAAGACAAATGGGCAGCCGCTTCACAAAATCGTGCACCTGTGGAGCAACAACGAAACATTTGGAGAATTAAATTCCGAGAAAAAATACTGCTGCGTATAAAGCTGCTTACACGATCTTTTACGAGTAGAGGCAAGGCGTGGACATCGATCTGAAGACTGCTGTTTGCAGCGCGAACGACTAGCGAGATATTGCTTCAAGGGTAGCCACCACCCGAAAACGGCCATAGGCCATATCTCTGTTAATATTGAACGTATCTTACCAAAATTTGGAATACTGATTAGTTAAATGAATGGTATTTGATGTGTGGAATATGGGCTCAGTTGTTTGTGTATTACCATGGCAATGAACGTTTCTAGTGTGACAGAGGGGCATGCATCCTTGACAATTATTCTGAGCTAACAACTGTACGTGTGATCAGCCGTTGTCAATAATCATCAGCTAGAATACTCCTTTGTGCAATGAGGTTGTTTAGGGCAAGGAAATCTGACTGCAATGACTTTTGTGAGATGGGACTTTAGGTTTGAGCATTTTTCAATGCGTCTTGAAAAATGCTAATACCTGAACAACAGTCAGTGAAGTCAGATATGTTCAGTTTTAATAGATATATAGCATATTGATTATCTGACCGTTTTCGGGTTGTGGCTACCCTTAATGGCCAAAATTCCGACGACTAAGGATCATCCTACATGAGGAGAGAAGGGCAAGAGATAAGCTGTTCACCACACCAGACATTGTATCACCTACCACTGTGCTCTGGTGGCGTAATCCGAACTCATTAATGCCTTTTTACACCATTAGCCCTACCAACAGAACCAGAGGCAGACATGCGCCTGCTGCTCGGTCCCACATAGCTCCGTTTCATCAAGTCTCCTCAGAGCTACGCTTGTAAAAATAACGGTTCCCGAGATGCCGCGACGATGATGGCGTCCCTTCAACTAAATGGCTGTACACGAGCAACACAAAGAAATGTTGGTGATTGGCTGATCTCGCACACCTACAGGCTGGCAACACTGAATGCACAAACGAGTGTGTCGACTCCTCGATGGAGAACGAAGCCCAAGAACTTGCGGCAGATACCGGCGCCCTCTTGTGGCCATCACATGACGCCAGACACCGGCTGCATAATTAGATTTCTCCGCCGCAGCGTCCAACCGTCCCAGACAACGATACACTGGCGAGTGTTTGCTACTGGACGACACAACATTTGCATTTCTTGTTGGACTTGAGTTTAATCGTTTCCGCCTGCTGAGGCTCCACCTGCGAGGCGCTGGCCTTGCCAACCTCCACCTCCACCGACTGTGGAGTCAGGGGCTCCTCCATGCTCCCATTTTCCTTCAGGTGGACGTCGTTCGGCCGCTGCGGCGATGTTGCTGTCTGTTCCGCCTGTGCAGGAACGATGTCGCCATCGACGACGTCCTTCTTTTCGCTGTCGGGATCAGATATTTTTAACTCAGTCCGCGATATCGTTGAGTGGCGTAGTATGTATTCGGCCTTTTTACTCAGCTCGCCGTCCTCCGTGAAGGGGTTCTCATGACTGTGAGTGCTGCAACAAGATAAAATAGTGCGCATTGGAACAGGACAAATATCAGATGATGAAACCAATAAAAATCTGGGCAGCAAAAGTAACATGTTTCTGATTTGCGGTCACAATATGGAACAGTTTGGGATACTTAATATCAATATTTCTTATTTTTTAAATGACTTGTTTTTAAAATAATTTAATATGCTAAACAGATTCAACTGTTTTATGACCAAATACAAAAATCCTGTAAAAACGACACTTGATGAACTTGTGTGCTAGTTGGTCAAAGGGACACTCTCAGACTGCAAATAAACATGCAAGTATATCATGGTCTGAGAACTGCAAATAAATAACAACATCCAAAAAGTTAACCATATCCCATTATTTTAGTTTTTTGCTGAAACAGAAACTCTGATCGTCTGCTGCACAAATCAACATGTCAAAAGTGATTCTTCTGTAACTGCAGTAATTAAGATAGATCCAAGAAACAGGAAAACCTGTCAAAAGTGACTCTTCTGTTTATCATGCAGGTTTATTAATATCTCTTGCAATGCAAACATTCAAATCTGCAGCAAAACACAACCGTACACCAAAATAGAAAAAGATGATCGTGCTGGTAACTCGGCGTAAACAAAAATGTCTTGATAACGAGAAACCGTTTTTGTGTATCCCTCAAGGCACAGTGAGACAAGACAGCAACAGTAAAAGTGACAGTATGTTTTACTTGACAGCGTCTCTTACAGATAACTAAGTCTTCACATCACACGGGAGTACAGCAGCATCCTGTCTGGCTGATAAGTTTGTTAAATGTGGCAGATAACTATGCAGCAGACAACTATAATGCATACAAACTACATCAGCCAGTATCACAAAGTTTGGTCTCCTGGGAGAAACACTATATATCATTCTGGGATGGCAAGGAAACTGGAGGTTTTAATAACTCTTTTTTTGCACAGATTGGCAGTAGATTAGTCCTGTATAAATGGTAAGTGTATTGCAGAAGACAGTAGGGAGAGTCCTATCCACTGAAGATGAAGATATCACCATTCATAAATGGTAAGTGTGTTGCAGAAGACAGTAAGGAGGGTCCTATCCACTGAAGATGAAGATATCTCCATTTGTAAATGGTAAGTGTATTGCAGTAGACAGTAGGGAGAGTCCTATCCACTGAAGATATCACCATTTGTAAATGGTAAATGTATTGCAGAAGACAATAGGGAGAGTCCTATCACCTGAAGATATCACCATTTGTAAATGGTAAGTGTACTGCAGAAGACAGTAGGGAGGGTCCTATCTACTGAAGATGAAGATATCACCATTTGTAAATGGTAAGTGTATTGCAGAAGACAGTAGGGAGAGTAGAGTCCCTATCCACTGAATATATCACCATATGTAAATGGTGAGTGTATTGCAGAAAACAGTAGGGAGAGTCCTATCCATTGAAGATGAAGATATCACCATTTGTGATGAAAGTTTCCAAACAACACATGCAAAAGAAAAACAGGCAGATGCAAAAAAACAGCTGGAAGAGATCCTTATCTAAGGAAATGACTACAGGTGAAACCACCTGGGAGAATCTGAAGAGAGCAGCAACAAATAGAGGGCATTGGAGAAGTGTTGTGTCTGACCTGTGCTGTACTTTGGGCAAAGATGATACTTAAGCAGTAACACAAAAAGTGAAAATAACCACCAGTATCAACAAATCAAATACCACTTGTATAAAATAACTGTTTCATTGAGGCTGGAAACATACATCTTTGTAGCAAAGTTAAACATGACAGGAGCAACATGACAGGAGCAGGTCAGAGGTGAAGCTTGGGTAAAGTACAATTCCAGGACCATCATTTATCAAATGATCCCTGTAACCCAAACAACATACCAACACAGCGTTGGAATGTTCAAACAAGTCTCTTCACTGCACCAACAGCTAATGAACTGTGTTCAACCATGATGCAAATTGTCATGACCTCATTTCCTGTGCTCGTTTCACTGGGAAAAAAACAAAACAATCAGACACCACTGCACAATAAACATGTTACTTAATATCATGGGAAAGCAAACGCCCCAGGATAGGGTAACTGATATTTGCGTATCTGCTACAGCAACTGCTGGAGCGTGTGAAATGGTGTTATCAGTAATGTGGTGATAATTGTGATATTCAACTGAGGAAAACAAACGTTCGTACCGAAATCAATGACTAACTTCATTTTTTAGTCTATTTCTGCAATTGTATCGCTCAGGGACTCATGGTGATTGTTTGGCAGCTACTATCTGGCAGGTTCTCAAGTTTCGCAGTTCACAATGTGATCGGAACAGACACAGCAGTGGTGGAATCATTCTGTTTGGTGGACAATAAAAGGAGGTGATAGGATCAAAATGACTTCTGCTTGTGTAGCATGGCTCGACATGGCTAAATGTTTCTCCGATGTGAAGGTGATGGCAAATACCTACTGAAATGGTTAGTAAAAGACATGCAACTAAATGGACCATAACACTATCTACACTTACACACATTACATGCATGCATGCGTGCATGTGTGCACGTGTGTGTGTGTGTTTGCACACATGCATGCACACAGCGTCATGTTTTACTGAGGTTTTGACATTACATGTACTATTCATCTCGTCATACAATTTTAAAACATTTGAATGAATATTGATTCTGCTCATATTAAATGTAATTTAATTGCATTAATTCTAGTAGAATTCTACCAGTCTCTAAAACGTGGCTCTTACAAAACTGTTCAAAGATGGTCAACAACAAATTACCACAGCTTGTTCCAACTTTTCCTAAATGCTACCACGCAATCAACAGCAGAGTGTGGGGGTCTGCTTCTATTAGGTGTATTACGGTACAGACACCATCCACTGTTTGAACATGGACATGCTCAGTAGGCATGAGAAGGCAAACATGTAAACATGCACTGGGGCCCGAGTGGGTGTTTGCATAACGTTTTAAACTTGGCAAAGAACTACCGAACACAAACGTTTACTGTCTGATGTTACTTCACCATAGGACGTCCACTTGGAGGACAATTAAACAGCTACAAAACACACTGATTAACTTTTATTCGATGGTTAACAGGACATTAGTATGTGGAACATCGGGGTCAAACGAGTGCAGAAATGTCAAACTATGCCACATTGTAGGCACTAGACAGATGCCTAGATCAGATGAAACAAAGACGATTATTCTGTGTTCAAACAGTTACATGAATGCTTCTCAACTTGAGTCATACATTGAGGCAAATCCAGGTCTCTTTTTAATCATGGTTAAATATAACCAGTTTCCAGGGGTGAACTTTATAAGTTTACAGACGCATGCATATTGTTACAAATTCTCCTATTTTCCACAGACAATAGAATATTGGATCCTGGTGTCATCTTGCTGCCAGACACAAAACCCAACACCACAGAAGGTCAACTTCCAATTTAAGCAAACTTACACTTAGTACCAAACATCCTTGTGCACCAGGGGTCAGGGGTCGCTGCTGCTAATTACTTCAGTGCCAGCCAGCTGTACCCCCTGGCTGATCGCTTTGCAAAACTCTGAATTTAAGCTCAGCCTATGAAATTGCTCACTACATCAGTGGATCTCGGCAGGTCAGGTGGTCATAATAAAGCTAATTTTAACCAACCATGGCTCGTGTTACATGCAATGTTTAGGAAGTAGAAGTCATTATTCGAATACACAATACCGCCCAGCTGCTTGTGCTAATGGGCGAACGGGTCATTATATATTGGGATTCCCAGAGTCGTTTATCCGTCTTCAAATTGGGGCGGGTATTTGCGCTGTTCTCACGGGTGATGCAGTCGCGACTGGCGAAGTCAATTACTTAGTTTGACTCGGCTAACTTCCGCACTTCACGTAAGGGATCAGCCAGGGCTAGTTTTGCATGACAAACAGCCCTGGCGTGCGAGGGTGATACCAACCAAATATGTCATAACTGAATTCTTATCAGTGTTGAACTGGCATCTGTCTAGTGCCTACAGTATATACACCATCTGCAATGTTACATGAAACCGCATAAGTAATTAATCAAATTTTCTGCACCACTATCAAATTTATCCGGCCAGTTGTATGTGACTTCTAAATTACAGGAACAGTCATCGATACTGAATGCATCGCCATATACGGAGCCACATTCACAGGCCTTCTCGACACCAATTAAATGTGCCAATTTGCTAAATTATACCACTTTTCTGTAGCCACAACACGACTTCTAGCTAAGTGCATAATGATGCATGCCACTGGATGACGTAAGTTGGCAATTTTGTGCACATGCCTCAGAAATAGTTCTAACATTGTAACAGGGTACTCCGTTTTACTGGGCAACAACGAGCTCGCCTGGAAGCATAGCACAATGCCGTACAAATTTAACGGATATGGTAGTGGCAAAATCTTGTTCAGTGAATATCTTAATATTATGCTTTGTGGATGATACTTCTTCATTAGACTAGAATAAGCCATGATTGTGGCCACCAGGTCAAAGTAGATATGCCTTACTAATATAATGGACATACTGATGTAATTTCATAACTGCGTTTTCATATCTTTGAACAGGTCCATAACGGCAGTTTTTCATTCGAATGATAATATCGAAATATGTGTTTCATTTAAATATGTTTGTGATCTTTCATTTACAATCGTGTTTATATAATGGTTTTACTATACAGATGTTGGAGAGTAAAATCTCACTTGAGAAGTGCAACATCCAAGGAATGCTTCTGACAATGTACATATATAAAAACCTAAATTCTTTACCTACTTAAAACAATCACATATTGATAAGTACCTGCTATGGAATTCTATTTCTAAACACATTTAACATTCCTGATTCATTTGAGTTACCCTAGGTCAACAAAATGATCACAACCATAGATTCAGTAAATTCAAATAAATGCAGTATCTGTTCATCCTCTGCCCAACTGCTTCAAGTGTTCAAGGTTTACATTCCAGAATTACAACATACACACACTACATAGTAAATCGACTCTATCTTTGCGAATACACTACACATGCACCCACTCCCGCTGCGGCCAAGGATTTCTGCAGACTGTAGACATTATCTGTGCACTACATTCAGGATGATTCTATGTATGTTCCAGCCACAATCCCAGACATATCTCCACAGACAAAGCCTGGCTGGTGATCCACCAGGGTCACCCCACACCTACTTAATGCAATCCACTTATCAAGTGAAAACGATCCGGGCCTCTGCTTGGAATGATCAGGAGCTGCCGTCCAGTGCTGGTGCCATTATTTCCCCACCACATAGAACGCCATTGACAGAACACAGAAAGGCACACACGAACAGACGGATCAATGTTTTGTCTCGCCAGTACTCGTGATCGTTGCCGCATCTTTCACATCACCTACCTACCATGTCAGCCAGCCTCCAAATAACCCACCGACACACGCGACACTGTGCTAATCTGACACACTCGACACCAGACGTTAGTGACACCGGATCCGGGCAATCATCACCCTCGAGCGGCAACAAAATAACAATCGGCAGCGATCTGTATCGACATGCAAACCGGAGACACGAAGGAGAACACAGCTACCTTTCAACCGTGGTGGTGGTGTTGGCCATCTTGGATGCAGGAACATCAGACCATCGGCAGGCTGAGAGCGGTGTGCATGATTGATGGGTTGCCATGGTTACGGCAAGAGTTCTCTTTTTAGGACTAGCCGACGGTGTATCTGGGCAGATGTAGCAAGAAGGGTGGATGTACACGCTGCCAGCTGCTTTGATCAGGGCAGCTGTACACCGGTGTACACATTTGTACACAGTTGTGTATTTACATACGACCATTCCTTGTTGCAACTCCAAAGCTATTTCACTTGTACCATGGTTGTCCTCGTCACATCTTTTTGATACTGTGTTCTGTTATAAATTAAGACGTTTGCAGCCATTGTAAAAACACTACATGGATCTGACCGTGGACACCTAACTCAGATGGGATGTGTTTATCAGGACTATATACCCATCATATATTACTCGTACAAATTTCAATTCAGGTGTAATATTGAAAATTTATTTTTTGGGTAAAAATGTCAAACATTATTACATTTCATGTGAAGCTAGCCTTTCTCACTGAATGCTGTTCTTGCAGAAAGTTTGAACGTGTGATAATAATTAATAATGTCAAATGTAACTGTACTATTCCTGCTCCAGCTAGTCCTGCTGATCACACCAACGTGGTAATGGACCAGGGACATTCTCAGTAGATTCACTGAATAATGTGCAGCAACTGATACAATTTGTACACCTCAACATAAATACAACCAGCGGATTACAATACTAGTACTACGAGAAACGATACAGTGAATGACGTGTATTTTTATTATATATAAATTTTTTCCAGTAGGTTCAGCTGTTCAGCACTTTTGCTAATCGTTTATTTTATCATTGCATTTACCCGTAATTTTACTATACTTAGGCTTATATATATATGCATACACTATATACTAGGATATTGTTTGCTAATTTAATTTATTTTCTTATTTGTTCTCTTAAAAGTGTTTTTATGCTTCTTATATGATTGGCAATTTGTAAACACCCGTGAACGGGGGTCATTAGTCCCGGATTTGATGGTGTATAAATAAAGTTTATTATTATTATTATTATTATTCAAGTTGGTAACAATGGCTCTCAAAGGCAGCAGGTCCTTTGCTGGAATGGTATGAAAATACAGACTGCCTCTAGCCAGTATGTCCTCAGAAGAAATGTAACATCAGGCACAAAAGAACGGAGGCCTCTGATCCCAGATCAAAATGGATTCAAAGTACAGGACTTTGGCTGTGTTAGTGCACAAGTCAACCACAGGATCTGACCAAGCGAATCGCAGGATAGCTAAATTGATGCAATGATGACAGCGGCTATGAAGAATTATTATTACAAACACACACACACACTGCAAACTTAATTAATTTAGGCAGCATCGATACAGTAATTTTAATAAGCCATATTTTACTGGAACTGTTACATTATTGGCAATACAACATGAGACACCTAATAACATTGCCTGGCAAGTTCAGGTGGCATAAACACGGGCCAAGAATGTACTAGAATCAACAATCCAACATCCCCTATCTCCAGAATGTGGTCAGTTCATACAAACAGAGGCACTGATAAAAGGAGTCTGGCCCTAACATGGGTTCTCAGTTACAGACGCGGGTTACCAGAAGTCAGATAGGTGAATCCTTAGCAGTGATTTAACTGCAAGAAAGTAGGCCAATGGTGAGATTGCACAGAAACATTCGGGAGTCATGCCACACACTCAGAACCTCCTCTAAGTGGGCTGCTTTTGGAAATACTGGGGCAGCAGTATTTATGACCCAGACAACACATATCCAGTAAGCCTTAAATTAACCAGATGGATTGTGGGTAAACAGAAGACCACACCCTCTCGGGATATGTAACCTGAAATCATCATAAGCCCCATAACTGCACACGGAGGCCAAGTGGTTCTCTTCAAAAACCGGGCACTTGTGATAAATACTGACTCAATTTTCATTCCATAAGGAGGAAATCACTCACAATGACCTATCATGTATTGTTAGACCACACAGAATGAAACCACACCATCTGACCAGTTCTGATTTCCTGATACAACCATTAGAGAGTCAAAGACCCTCAAAGAACAAATGCTTCTACAGTAACAAGATGGCTACGAGTAAACAAAAAAGACAAGTAGACATGTTTTTATCTAGCACTGATGTTCCTGGCCTCAGTTTACACAGGAGCAGCCTCCAGGTGGCATTGAATTGTAGGCTGGCATCGTTCCACCAATATAGAACATTCCTGTCTGGCTGACTCAGGCTACCAGATTCTCTCCTCCCGGCCATTGATTTTTAGCAACGACTGCTTTGGTTGGCTTCATAGAGTCAACTGCTGCAGACTGTGGTTGAATACTAATGAACATGCACTTTATTAGGCCTATATCAACTCAAGGCTACTCCAGGAATTACAGTCAAAATAAACCTGTAAGTGGACGATACAGATACTAATGAACGGGCTCCTTTATCATTTGAAGGTACCCCAGAAGACACTCAACACAGTGCACTCGTACATGGATGTTACACATAGAGAAATGTTTAATTCAGCAGTGTGAGTTATATTATGGTATGAATATAATTTATATAGTCTGGGTCGGGTGACTTTGCAATTGCTATGTCGAGGGAAGAACACTGGGAAGCTGAATGGAAAACATGAAGCTTTTAATTATTTAAATGTATAGAAATGTTCCATTCAGTAGAGTGAGTTATAGACATGGTAGGAATATATTTAGGTATGGGGTGGATGACTTCACAATTGCTTTGTCTAGGGGAGAACACTGGAGAACTGACTGGAATACAACCTTTTAATGAATTTATTTAAGCAATCCAACAGTGAAATTGTTTATGTACAGCAACCTATCATCATATTTCAATATGGTTTTACTTTTTCATGTCTCTGTTTATTATGCCATGTTTAACAATTTGGATTTGTCGAGCCTCTGAGTTCGGGTTCCTGGGATATAGGCAATTACAAGATTATTTTTATTTGTTGACACACTACAGGACTCTCGATAACCTAACGGCTTCCTTCTCCATTTGCCATCCAGAGTTAATTCTCTGAATGGCAACCTTTTAAAATCTAATTCAGTATCTTGCATCAACAACATGGCTTGTAGAGCAACCCACAAATAATCAAAATATAACCATAATAAATATGTAGTGCCACCCACAAGCCCTCCACAGAGAACCAACTACAACCACCAGAATTACTGCTAAGAAATGCAGTTTCATGAAATAGTTCATTCTGTTTTTTCAGGACAACCTCCTGGACCAAGGAGAGCCTGTCTACAGGGGCAGGTCTAAGTCAACAAGTGAGGTTGGAGAGCTTCCAGCGGCTCCAGCCAACACATCCCATCATCATGTTCCAATCAGATGCCTGCATCACTTCCAGGTGCTACGGAAACTACCCCGCCCTCCGGGGGATATCAGCAATAAAAACTCCTTCCCATTCCTATCATCATGGGAGGAACCTGTCAGTTGAACGCAAGGTGATAGCATGTTGATATCATGTATGTACAGTTTCAGATTGGAGCTCTAAGTTACGTGCCTCCTATTCACCCTACCTGAAGGTGATCAGGGAGCCTATTTGTATATATATATATGAAAAGTTTCAGGGCAAAACTTAATTGATTGAACACATGTTGAGCTAGGATATTTTTTAATTTATAAAAAAATGCAATAAATCCCCATGAAACAACATGCACAAAAGAGCGTTTGTTCTCAAAACGCAATAACCGCCGTCTTTTTTATAAAAACGCCAGATATCCATGTTCAGCCAATCTGCGTTACAAATATGCAAAAAATATTTCAGAGTTTACCACCATTCTCTAAGATTTGGGATTCTAAATATATATCAACTTAATTTACAAGTTGTTATTTAAACTTTAAGGATGAAGCACAAAAGTGACTTTTTCTCAAAATGAAGAAAATGGATATATCGCGTTTTGTCTTGAAACCCTTCATATATATATATATATATATATATATGTGTGTGTGTATGTGTGAGTCGGCCAAACAGGAATGTTCTATATTGGTGGAACGATGCCAGCCTACAATTCAATGCCACCTGGAGGCTGCTCCTGTGTAAACTGTGGCCAGGAACATCAGTGCTAGATAAAAACACGTCCACTTGTCGTTTTTGTTTACTCGTAGCCTGTACGTAGTTTTACATTTAAAAAAGTCAAGATATTCACAAATAAGGAAAGGAAATGGGTTAATAAAGGTATCCCGCACACACTAGAATTGGCAGGTGCATGCATACACATTAATGTGATAGACAGCAAATACTACTCTGTCATATATCTGACTGCATTTGATATATAATTACATCTAATGTGGGCCTGTTATGATATCATGAGATGAAATGCGGCACAGTTATGTACTGTGTGTGTATTGCATCTTGGCCAAAACCACCAGAACCATGTCAAGTGCAACTGATCCCTTCCACCACACAGGGGCTCATTAGTTATGCCTAATCACCTCCAGCCTGCTAATAGGCTGCCTCCTTGGTCATAGATCACCTTCCCCTGCATGAAGTCTCCATTTCCAAGAATATCTCTCTCACCAGCCCTACTGTTACTCACAAGAGAAACATCTACACAAGTAAAATTACCATTCAACAACATCGACTATTCATCCCAGTGGGACATGCCCTGTTTTGCCAGACTGGACATCCTTGACCACTGTCAGACTGCAGTAATACAGACTGTCAGAGTGTGGACTAATGACAGACAGGAATGCCCCTTCAGTGATGGGCTTGTGTCTATTATTCAAATGAGATATATTCAAATGAGATATGCAGTGCCTGGTGCAGTCAGAAACCCTAATGGCCTTGGAGAGACACTGGATACAGAGACACACATTCTGCAGTTTCTGTGTCTGTTTGTTTACCTGAGGTTGGAATTATGTTTGTAATGAAGCAAAATATGTTCTATTATTGCTAGACTGAGCGTGTCATCAATGTAAGCGTTCTAATGCAGGATGGAATAAAAAGCAACCCTTTCATGTTATACAGAAACACAAACTAAAATGTTTTAGTCACATTATGAGAAAAGAAGGAATTATATTTGAGAAATATTGTATGGCTGATGGGAGAAAAGGAACAGGCAGACTAAGAGCCACAGCCTACGTGGACACATGACTGCTGGGCAGGGGTAGGGGTCAAGAAATAATAACGGTCTAGTCTGAACAGCAGAATACAGACAGAAGTGGCAACTCAAGAAGCCATCCTTGTAAGAGGAGATGGCAACAGCTAATGGTGTCTGTATTACAAGCACACCATTTCATGACAGTACAGTGGTGTCAGTTTGTCACAGATGAGGAAATCAAAGGGAAAATACTGCCATGTCTAAGGGAACTGTTTTTTTTAAGGAAGCCCTTGAATCATAGAGAGCCAACTTAGGGAACTCAAGGCAAATGGCCACACACAATGATCAACTGACTGATTAAAAATGATTGATTTGCAGTAACATCATATTTACTGGTAATACATCTTTTGAATTGACATCAATAGTGAAATGTCATCTATGGTTAATTTGAGTGAATTCTGGGGAGTAAATGATGTGACAAATATCGACAAAGTTTAGTTTACGGCTGCTTTGACAGCACGCAACAGTAGACTGAGTTGACATGCATCATGGCCCTAATGACCTACATTATGTCATTAGAAAATTGACCTTTGGGAAATTAAAAGGTATAAATCTACAACGTGATGTGATTTCATCCTATTTGATGCTGTTGCTGGAAGTACCCGGGTATATTTAGCACACCAAGAATTGATATTGGGCTTTTAACTGATACCTCTGCTAGACATTGTCAAGCATGCATTCAGAAGTACTAGAGTCGGTGTGGTTTCGCATTCTCCACCCACTCAATAAAGGAGCTGGTCGAATTTGACATATGCTATTTACCCAGCCTACTCAGCTCATATGACACACAGAAAGACACAAGAAGACAAGACAATAGGGAAGTTTCATTCATCCACCTGCAGGTAAACACAGCTGACAGAGTTAGCAGGCACACAAAGGGTGAAGAGAGGGGTGGCTGAATGACGACAAGTGTCATGGAAATGTGCAATACAATACTGGTTTGACTAGTACAGCTGTGGGTGCAGGAAGGGCAGAAGCAATGCAATTTACACCCAGCTGGAGACACTGACAGTGATGGGCGGAGGCAGATGCCAAGTGCACATGGGCTGTCAAGTCAGGCAAACTGGATCTCTGCCACAAAACACCCCCTGCTTTACCTGCAGGGAACAGTTTAACTATCACTGTTATGCAATGTGTCTACATACAGCTCCTTAACGTTGTATTTGAACTAGATTGATATCACCAAACACATGACTGACAGGGAGTTATACATGGAAACACATATATTTCTGAGACTATTAGATGGAGGCAGGCCCAATTTGCATAGTTCCAGAAGTAAAGAAGGGGTGAGAGAACTGGTTACTTGGCAACCAAAGGACATGGATGACAATGGAGATTGTGCCTAATTTACAAAACTACTCATGTCTTAATTCAGAGTAAGTTACTGGACCTTACTCTTTATGCTGTGCCATCACCAATGAGAGAGAACTGGATGACATGACTCAGATTAGGCAGGAAGTGTGGACAAATGCCAGAAGCAGAAGTTATGCGAGTTAATTCAGTTTCTCCGACTCAGGAGGATTGGGAAAGCTTCCAGATGGGAGAGTGAAACTAGATCACTGACAGAAGGAAAACAAAAAATCAAGTACAAATATTGATACCAGCCTCATTGTAGATTTGGGGCAGTGGAATGAGTGAACATCTTTTAGAAATGGCCATGTCAGTGTACATATGAGTAGCAAACAGTGTCTGTACCTCAGCTGATAAGCCACAAGTTGACGTTTACACACAATTACTGCACCTAGAGGGTATAATTTGACATGTGGATATACACACATACATAACCAATAACAGATGGCACAAATTGCAGGTAGCCATAGCAACTGATAGCTGATTACAAAATAGAACCAAGATGCATAGACTTAGATCAGATGCAAACTACATGTGCCACGGAATAATTAATGTTCCACTGCTATATTGATGATATCATTATAACACCAATGCCTCTATTGAAAACATGTCAAGTGTTACTACCAAATTGCAATATCACTGACTACAATTTAATTGACTGTTTACATTATTGATGATATTGTGCTTTCTGACCAAACGACACGACCGCACATTGTTATGTTAACAAAGATGGTCAGTGACTGAGTAGCCACAGTAATAAGCCATCTCTCAATCTCACTACCATATCACAACACTGAGATGTTTCCTTTGTATGTCATATCTGCACTGAAAATCAGGCATTTTGTCCCAAAGCCACATTGGCTTCCTTGGATGGTTCAGCTTGCGACCAAGTGCCCTATATAGTTACGATGCTGGGAGAATGGTCCAGCAAGACATGTGTGATGGTTGCAAATGTCAGCAGACAGCAGTCGGTGCTGCACCATGCCCCATTAAAATGACTAAGCGATGTTATGCTGTCACATCCAATCACTTGCTGGGATTAAGAGATATTTCAGAGTGGCTGCATTGGCATGGATGTTTTTGCAGCGAGTCATATTCATGAGCTAGTTTTCTACCCAATCTTCCATTCAGTGTATGGTTTTTAGTAACGAAACACAAAGATATGCTGCTGTGAACACCAAGGCTGCAGAATGACACTGCAGACTACAATTAAGGTTCTGTCATGCATGGCCGCATTTCTGTAAACTAGTGGTATAAATCACTGTGTGATGACAGGTTCCAATTGAGTACAAGATCATTGCAAACAAATACAAGGCCTGTTGTCATACGGTATTGGAGATGGGCTTTGTGGAATGCTGTTCACAACATAATCAAATCCATTCATGTTAAATGTGCAACACATTTTTTTAAGAATTGAATTTGGACACACTGATTTCCTGAAGATTATTTATAAGAGAATGAGACACGCACGCTATAACGCATATAATCGAAATTCATAACCCCCAAGTCAATAAAACACAAAATTTCACTATTGCCAGTATTGGGATACTTATTTGCCTAGCAATTATGCACTAAACACTCAACCAGCGGATTCAATGTGGTCGAGAAAACGTAATCTACCACAGGCAAGGCAGCATTAACCGTCTACGCTGGAACAATAGCCAGGGAGGACCAGCCGGCCGTCAGTGCGACAGCCGGTGGCCAGTCGATGTCTACCGGGACGCTGTGCTACTCACCAGTAAGACTTGTCGCTTACAATCGTCGTCGTCATGGTTTCCGAGTATCGCTCACTAAATCAGCATCGACTGAGCACGCACGTATGCACGTACGAGGGTAGATCCTAGGACGTGACGGGAGGGCGGAATCTCCGCTCTACGAGGCCCTTCCTGTTCCCACTCAAATACTCGGAATAGAAACCGGGTCAGCGGCTTTGAACGCAGCAGCAGTAGCAGCAGGAGCGACGACGGCGGAACTGACTGGGCGAGAGAGCGGGCGTTGTCACTGCATCAGTGGCGAGCCTACGACGTCGCAGCGAACATCCGCCGACAGACACGACGACGAACTCGGTTCGACGGAGATTCTCCCTTTCGGTGTTCGTGCGTACGAATCCGATGCAGACCTTGCACGAACAGCGACAACACCTCACAGACTTAGCGCGGCGGCCGGTGGATGCGGGCGGGCGACTGAGGTCAGGAGTAATCACGTGGGACGGCGCCAGTCAATCACGTCCTGGAGGCGGCCTGGACAGCGACTGCATCATTCATCAGATGACACGAGTCATCGCGACGTACAAACATACGCCGTCGTCATCCTCTGATTCCCCTCGCGCACGATGACCGTAATTTACGGGGTTGTCTCACGTAACGATGCAGTCCAGAATACAAGTCTTCAATCCTGATGTAACGTGTAAGCAAGGAGGAGGGCTACTATCGGTAGTGACGTAGACAACAACCGTCAAGAGACCATAAACAGGCTACTTTACATCACCTCATTATCATGTGCACACTACGGGAACACGAGACTGCGCGCTTAATGGATAGTCAACTGTAATGTAGCCAGGGTTCAATGGATTGGCGGGGAAACAGACCGATGGCATTTGGCAGCTGAAATGTACTAAATAGGCATTAATCTTCTCACATTGTATGCACATGCACGGTCGTGTGCGCGCGTGCACAACGCTCACAAGTCATACATTGTGCGAATTTGGTCAGTTTTATATGCGTAAAAGTGTGGACATACATAGGAACAAACATATGCATGCGTACGTACTCATGTGCAAATATCTACAGAGCAACAGCTGGCCTCAACAACACCAACAACATCCTCGGATACAGCGTAACACTTTACCCATTGTTTTATGTAGTGTTAATTTATCATTGAAACATTCTACATTTAATATTATAATGACAGCATAGCATTGCATATGTATGCATATATATATATATATATATATATACGTACTGTGCGAGTGTGCATGTATACGTGAGTGCATGCAAGCAAGCGCGCGTGTGTGTGTGGTGTGTGTATGTGTCCCTGCATGCAGTAGTAAGTTATTAGTAACCGTGCATGCTTGCAATATGTGCGCACTCGTCATAATAACATTCCTCTAACGCCAACAGAAGTGCCGTATTCGTGTCCTTGTGTAGCCATTGACTGTTTCCCTCTAATGTAAACAGTCATGTGACTGCTGAAGAAAAGTCTAACTTCTGTTAGATCTACTCGAGTTCGTTGTACCTTACACCGCTCAGTGACACAGACGAGACATAAATAACCGAAGCACACCCATCGTGACTCACGTCTGACAACAACTGTTTATACTTCGCATCGTAACACACTTACCTCATCTCTCGTTCTACAGGTAGCAACTCTTCAAGTACGCAGTTGTTCAGACTAATCTAAACTACATATACTTTCTTGCTTACTCTATTTTATACAATTCCTACTATTAGGAAAAGTGAATGAACACACCACTCATTGTAAGACGTTCAAATTATAATAATTTTAGGCGGTCTTTATAGAGACTTGTTTTTATTTTGTATTGACTGTTGCCAATCACGTCTGCTTGTCTTCGTGGCCTCAACACCACTGCGAAGCCAGTCAAGCTACAGAGATAGCGCTAAATCAATAAGACGAGGTTAATGCGAGGTAAATGCCAACTTGTTATGTACAACAGCCGTCGCATTCGTACTTGCTTTTTAGTACAATAGGTGGCAGCACCAGTCGGACACAAGACAAACAATATATACTTAATCCACGAGATGGCAGCATCACACACATCTTCCAAGTTATGCTGGGGTAAGACCACATTTAAAATTTACATAGGCGGTCATTACAACGTTTCCTTCATTTCCTACTAACTTTGTCTTACGATTTTCTTGAAAATTTCACAGCATATTTAACCTCCATTGACACAAGAGCTGTGGAAAACTCGTGAAATTCTCATACCTCATTTTTCAGAAAAATCCACCCAAACCTGACATCCCTCAATTTCGCCCCAATCTGGTGACGGATTTTGAAATATTGGTGCGTTCTGCAAAATAGCCACTGTGCGAATACGCGAGCGACTAGCGTATGTTTATTGCTACCTCGTGAAAGATCTAATGCAGTAGTACATTCAGTATTCACTGGACTAACATGTGCCATGTCAAAGTTCTCGAAAAAAATTCACACATCACACCAAAACGGTATTTTCAAGGGCACTCTTTCGGTGGGTAATTGCAGACGAATCCTTAATGTGGTCTTACCCCTGCTGGTTAAAGATAATTTTCTCACGTTTTATAACTATCGTACGACAGGAACACACAATGAACCAAGTTACTTTGATATGCAACATAATAAATAAACGTGATGTAAACTAAGTTTCATTTAAACATAATTGCTTTTAATTTAGTTTTCTGCCATATAAAGTTATTACGTTCTATAATATTGACATTCTTAGCAACACACATTATTAGATGATACTTCAGTAGAAAAACTATTTCCATACATTCAACATATCGGCTAATACATCACATATGTACCCACAGAGAACATCATTTATTATTATGTACCTGGTAATGGTGGAAATAAATGTACCAGTATATATCTTATCCCAACAACCTCGGTTCACATTACTCCGCAGAATAGACATAACTCTAGTCAACTACTTCCAGCGCAAACCAGTTGCAAGACAGGACATAGATAGAATTCAAACCTTGCAATATCTTGCTACTGTTTCTTTATGAGGCAACAATAACTTTTTACCACTAGTCTAACTGTGACTATACAGTGAAACTTGCTTTACGGTCACCTCGGTAATACAGCCACCTTGCAATTAGGGTCACCCTAGAACAGTCCCAAATTAATTTCACATACAGTAAAGTATAGTATGTTAGTCTTACTAATACGGTCACCTCGCTATTAAGGTCACTTTAGATCAGTCCCAAGGGTGACCTTAATAGTGAGGTGCCGCTGTTTTTGTAGTGTATGGTGTGTATATCTAGATTTTTCAAATGTTTAATGTCATTATTTCATGTCTGCGCATATTAGTTTTAGTTCAATTTTCAAGGCTGACTCAGGTAAGAATCAGGCATCAGTGACATCCCTCCACATTAGCTAGGAAGGAATAGGAGGAAGCAGGAAACTATCTAGAGCCGATATCAGTGAATATCACTGCTTAGGAACACAAAAGAACAGATTTGATTGACGACTATCGTTTGGCAATACTTCTACTTGTGAGAAACAACAGACATTGTCATCACTCTTGTGTCATCTACACTCAAGTTACGCAGGAATTCAGGACTTCATCAGATGGGTAAATAATGTTGTCGCAACATGCTGATTGTCGATAGTAAAACTGTATCCAACAAAATGAATGTACCAATAACAATTGAGGTGATCACTCTGTAGCTACAACCACTGGTTGAATGACTGTTCATGATTCAATCTCCACTTCTACATACATCCTATACACTGGCACATCCTATACACTGGCACATCCTATACACTGGCACATCCAATACACTGGCACATCCTATACACTGGCACATCCTATACACTGGCACATCCAATACACTGGCACATCCTATACACTGGCACATCCTATACACTGGCACATCCTATACACTGGCACATCCTATACACTGGCACATCCTATACACTGGCACATCCAATACACTGGCACATCCAATACACTGGCACATCCTAAACACTGGCACATCCAATACACTGGCACATCCAATACACTGCCACATCCTATACACTGGCACATCCTATACACTGGCACATCCTATACACTGGCACATCCTATACACTGGCACATCCTATACACTGGCACATCCAATACACTGGCACATCCTATACACTGGCACATCCAATACACTGGCACATCCAATACACTGGCACATCCAATACACTGGCACATCCTATACACTGGCACATCCAATACACTGGCACATCCTATACACTGGCACATCCTATACACTGGCACATCCTAAACACTGGCACATCCAATACACTGGCACATCCTATACACTGGCACATCCAATACACTGGCACATCCAATACACTGGCACATCCTATACACTGGCACATCCAATACACTGGCACATCCAATACACTGCCACATCCTATACACTGGCACATCCAATACACTGGCACATCCAATACACTGGCACATCCTATACACTGGCACATCCTATACACTGGCACATCCTAAACACTGGCACATCCAATACACTGGCACATCCTATACACTGGCACATCCAATACACTGGCACATCCAATACACTGCCACATCCTATACACTGGCACATCCAATACACTGGCACATCCAATACACTGGCACATCCTATACACTGGCACATCCAATACACTGGCACATCCAATACACTGCCACATCCTATACACTGGCACATCCAATACACTGGCACATCCAATACACTGGCACATCCTATACACTGGCACATCCTATACACTGGCACATCCTAAACACTGGCACATCCAATACACTGGCACATCCTATACACTGGCACATCCAATACACTGGCACATCCAATACACTGGCACATCCAATACACTGGCACATCCTATACACTGGCACATCCTATACACTGGCACATCCTATACACTGCCACATCCTATACACTGGCACATCCTATATACTGGCACATCCTATATATTGGCACATCATGATTTAATTCTGAATTGTTTGTCCTTTAAACTGCCATTGGTGTAGCCGTACAATAGTAAACCTTATTCTGTTATTAATTATAAATTACTCCTATCTACATTGCCCCAAATAGCTTCATGGTAATCTGCTTCCAATTCAACTTTAATTGTGTATGTCTGAATGAATTAATTTATGATAAGTGTATATTTACTACATTTTTATCTTTCCTAAACATAATAAAACTGAGCTTTCCAAGTTCACCATTACTGTCATATTGGTTAATACTCTCTGTCATAATTGAAGTAATACACACTGTTTCTTATATTCATGCAAATTTAGAATACACATTTCACTCTAGTTCAGGAAAATGTTGACTTTTATTTCCATCTCCCAGCTCATTGAATAATCACTGTATCGTTTCTTCCTGTTCTGTGAGCATACTTGCTGTGTATTGTCATACACTGTAATAATTGTATAACTATTATTGATATTTCGCAACATGTAGCATATCAAAATATCACAAAAAAGAAGTCAAACATGCTGTTGACATGCACTGACAGTTTCTGTTTCTATATTCATACAAAGGAAACAGTACAAATGAACATACAAATTCAAAATTAATTTGTTTTATAAAATGATTTATAATTTTTTTTCTCTAAATTTCTATACACCAAAATAATTTGAATCTAATAACTGTTGTGGATTTTACATGTAACACTGATATTTGATAAATTACTACCCTATTAAATTTGACATTCACCCAATTCTATTATTACCACTGTACACCTGATTTGATTACCAGGGCATATGTCTGCCGGCTAATCCCGAGTGATTCTACCAGAGAATCATGCATTACGCATGTAGATGAACTTAGATTAACGAATGCCCAGAAATCCTCTATTGAGTATCAGCTGCACACACCAGGAATTCCTGACTAATAGACCAGGGTAATACGTTGTTTCTAGGAATGCTAGGTCAGGTGTTATCTGAAGCACATTGATGGAGCTTCCATGCGTATGTTGCATGTCACAGTGATTTATACGTCCTCGAGGAAATGATGATTATTACACGTGATATCTCCACTGGCTGTCCAATTCACCACTTAACTCTTGGGGTTGATGCAATCATTCTGGTAAAACATCTGCAAAACAATTACATTTGTACTGAAGACTGTCCATCATCGTATCATCTGGTCATGCAGGCTGGGTCACATGATAGCCGTACACGATACAGGTCCATTCTGGAGAGCAGTGGCACAGTGACTACAGCATCGGACTCTCATTCGAGAGAACCCGGGTTCGATTCCTGTGCTGCCATGTCAAACCTTGGGCAAGTTTGTTCACTCTACGTTGCTCCAGTTCACTCAATTGTACAAATGAGTACCTGACTACAGACAGTGGTAATATTTGTGTACGAATAGTCTTCGCGTATGAATTGCAGCATGGCTAAATGCTTCTCAGAGAAGTCAAGATGGTATTCGATTAAACAGGTCTGCCAGGGAGTAAAGTGCTTTGAGCAGTCCTAAAGACTGGATATTGCGATATATAACCTTTTATAAGAACTTATTTAATGGTGTTTCTCTAGCATAGGTGCTGCAGGTTCAAAAACCATTAATCCAAGTTCAGACATGAGTGGCGTTGAGTAAGTTTGGTATGGTCTCCTTTTCAAAATCCACGAAGATGCATCTGTATATTAATATGCTAACTCTGGAATATTGTAGGTGCATCCCCTCAGACACACTGAGGTCCCCTGGTCTCTTTGTGTGTTTGTTCGCTTCCTTGGACCATTGGCATCCAATCTACCAACTGGTCATTTAGTTATTTACTTACACATTTCTTTTTTCCGGAGGGTCTTTCTTCTACCCGAGAGAATTGAGTGGTGGTTTCCAGATGGCGCCACCCACAATGGGGATAATTGACGTCCTTAGTCTGTTGCTCTGTGGGAAGGGGTAATGTAAAATTACAAATATTGTTTATTCAATACTTCAATTCTTATTGAAATAATCTACCATAGCTATAACGCATTTCCCATTTACCTCGATCAGACGAGAAAACCCATGCTAGGGCTGAGTGACAACTCTGAGGTAATAAACCATTGTGCTCCCTAATTCCAGCCCCAAGGTGAAGATAACAGTGGATGCCGTAGGTTCCACACTACAGTCTGAATATGACAAACAGCTTCTAGCTAATAAACCATCATCAGACAAATCACTGCAGTGGCTCTGAATAATGACAGTGATTTATTATACTGTATAAATACATTTGAGAAGACGTGATCAGGCCCGCCTCCATTGAATCACTCTGTCTCTCTCTCCAGTCATGGATGAGTAAAAGGAACATTCTTTGCACTCCCAAGTAGTGCATTCCGTGCAGTTTCCTGTTGGCACAGATGCCCTGAGTATTGATGACTGAGTAATGTGTACGAAGGCATGAAATCTGACTTGAATGTCGCCTCCCTGTGGAGATGTTTGTTGGCACACTCTGGGTTTGAACTGAGGTAATGTATGGAGGTGTTCTATGTGTGGTCAGGTCTAACCGGCTCAACTGGCCTCATCTGTCTTCTGAGCGGTCACTGACCCATGGTCAATGGCAGTATGGTGGAAACATACAAACAGACGGGGATAAATGTGAAAGTGAGAGAGACGGGGTGAAAGTGAATGAAAGACAGAGAGGGAGTGGGAATGGAAATAGGGAGGGAGGGAAGGAGGGAAAGAGGCAGAAATGGGAAAATGATGAGGGAGAGATACGGAGATAGAGTGTATGGGAAGGTGAGTAATAGAAAGTCTGCATCTCTCTGTCTCACACTGATGTCCAATGTTAGTGTTGGCTTCATTCAGAAGATGGCGCCACAATACATCAATACAACTTAATGGACTCTGCTGCTGGGGACAGTAATGAATCGCATCTATTCTGTGACATATTCCATACTTCTGAACTGTGTCATGTTCCATTTTGCATCAGTGTTATTTGTTCTCTGATTGCGTCACAGTACTTCTCAGTCTACCTCTGTTGATTTGTCGCAGAGAACACTACATGGTTATAATGACTGGCTGTTGAAGTTTTATGACTCTGATTGGTCACAGCCATATTGAGAATGTCACAGCTAGAAGGGTCATCCAAGTTTCTAAAATCATGCCATAAAAATATCTACATAATATGTAAGCTTCTTGCGACATATTATTGTTGGCAAGCCTGCATGTAGTGAGAGGCTTGAGGGTTAATTTGAATTGTTCCTTCACAACGAGCATCTGCTGTGGTGAATAATCGCCATCTTGCATCAGAGAAACCAGTGTTTTAGACTTTGTATAAGAACAAGTTGTACAGCAGATATTCAGTGGACCATAACTAAAATAGAACACCCCAACATTTTTGTAATGTTGTAACACTTTCTATAATGAAGACAAAAAGTAGTTTAACCACAAACAACCCATGCTTGACCTCATGCAGGAAAGGGATTCTTTGCAGAATCCACAAGATATCTGTCATACAGTGATATAGTTGGCAGGCTGAAGTTTGGGATTTCCTCAGTTATGTCACTGTGACATCAGATTTGCCAATATTCTGATGTCGTCATGTATTATTCAAACACTGCAAACATAGGACAATGGAAAATCAATACCGTTATAAGTACACTGACCCTGACGAAACGAGGGTTATAACTGGAACATGCAGGTATATAGGAATGGATGCGTTAGCCAAGATTTATGATATTAATAATTAGTATCGTTTTAATGTACTTTTCTAGAAATATAAAATAAATGATGATTAACACCTCATGGGAATTTGTACGCACAAAATATATTAATTTTAAAGAGAGTGCTTGTTTGCAAGAGCATTAAATATTGTATGTTTATTATACGGTCAAATGGAGGAAATTGTATTTAAAATTTCTACAAATCATAATAATTTTATTGTACTTTTTATAGAAGTAAACAATAAAAGTTGATTTAATAGCTACTGTGAATTTTATACACAAAATGAATTAATTTTTAAGACGATACTTGTTCAAAAGTGCATGGTATTCTACTAGACAGCGTGCGGTGACTACCTGTTATGAAACGAAGCGAGGACATGTGAACATCATTGAAAGCGACAGCTGTTATTTGGCTCGAGATGCCTGACCAACTCTGAACTACTGGCGTCTGACATAAATGCATTTTATATTGTTTGTTCAGACATAAAATGGTAACGAAAATTTATGGAATTATTTGCCTGAATCGAGGCGTGAGATATTTTTAGCACACCTTGATGGCATTGACCTGGTTTCCTACTACAAACAGCTGGTGGTGGGTAGAGGGAGAGGGAAGCAAACCATGGATAACCAGAGAAGTAGGTTAGTGCATGAGTAATGTCATAATCAGTTTTAGGGATTGGCAGAAACTGGTGCAGAGGTTCTTGAGTAGAGGAAGATTATGGCTTCTACTTTAACAGTGTAGTTCAAGTATCGATGCAGAGGAGACATCAAAATCACACTTTGCCAAGGCACCATTTTTACATTTCATAAAAATCACATATTATTTTTTACAATTCATAAAAATCTCGTAAAATGTATTTGTTGAATAGTTTTGGTCTTTCATGGAAGTGCAGCTTTGCAGCATAGGAAACTGCATTTTAAGACTGGAAAGCTGTCTTAAGATAGGAAGATTCAAGAGGATACTGGACCACATTCAACATGGCACTGTTGAAAAATAAACATCCAACCTTTTAAATACACTTTGCCTTCCTGCATATAAGTTATATTAAATATACGAATATTACATTTCCATATTATGTTAATATTCAGTTTAACAAAATTTTATTTTGTGAAAACCCACCTTACTTATTTTACAATTACGCAGCTGCAATATTTTAGGTAATTTCCCAATTATGAGAAAATATGAAATTGGTTGCATTTATTAGAGGAGATCGTGAACTGAGATAGCATTAATATCTGAAGAGCATGATAGAAGCATAAAACTGCAGTACCGTCAAACCTTGTTTTATGGTCACCTCTGTAATACAACCAACTTGCAATTAAGGTAATCCTAGGGCAGTCTGAAATGATTTCTATAACTGTAAAGTATTGGAAATTAGCCCTGCTAATACAGTCGACTTGCCGTTCAGTTGAGTCGAAGGGTGTCCTTAATAGAGAGGTTCCACTAGAGTATTACTATTATTATTGTAACCTGACAGGAAGGAGATGGACATCTGAGAGGAAGATATCATAGCAGAAAATTGTGATAGAGATAACTCGTCAATAGGGCGGAACCAACCAAGTGATATGGCCCTCACCCCCTCATCCCTTACCTTGGTGTCCGATGAACACGTAAGATGGGAGCCTTGGGTGTCGCGTCCCCGGCTGGTGACACAGGCGGACTGTCACACTGTCTCACAGCATCCAATGTCTCTTTCACAGCACTGCTGTTATTACGGTTTGTTGGCACATCGTTTGTTATCACAGAACTATCGTTTCCTTCCTGCGAGCTCTCCACCAGGGAGTCGCAGAACGTCACATGGTGACCTTCACTTGACCTTTGGCGGCCGATCGACGTACCGTCGTCACTGAAACAGCAGTGAGGTTTAAACATAAACTCATGATACAAGAAGAATATACAAGCTTAAGATACAGGTTGACCACAAACACAGCAACCCGTACAAATCAATGATGATGTAGAAAATATGCACAGCATTGCAAACATTATACATAATAAATACAAAGCGTAATTATAACCAATACTTCACAATAAAACATGTTTTCTACGACTTCCATATAAACTTAACAAGGCATCGAATAATGTGAAATTGTCATACATTAAATGAAACTTGATTAAGGTTGCTCCAAGTTACGTGCTGTTCATCAAACATCCACAATGAACTCATGTCACAAACTAAACATTTTGTAAAAATAAAAGTGAAGATACAAATCCTTCGTGTGATCAGAGATGAATATGTATTTTAACTCAAATTATATTAATATTTCAAATTACACGTTTTTTGGCACATATCTGCACCAGATAATGCATGATCATTATAGAAGGTTCCAAATGCATATCTTTAATATCCTTAATCTGGCTAAGACTTGGGCACACACTGGAGCTGTCAAACTCAGCAATGCAGAGTCTGTGGAATTCAATGCCCTTTTTCTGTGTATCTGATTTGTCACTGCCAGACTTTATCTCTGCGGCTATCGTCATACAAGGACAGCAAGAAAGGCAATATGTATAGGTGATTTCAAAACAGCAATAATGTTTTTTACAAAATCCGTTCAATCACTGCAGCCAAATTTGTCACATTAATAAAAATTCCTTACATTATAAATATTTTGTCCATAAATAACTTCTTGCCTGCATTATTAATTAATGTTTGTCTTTCAAAGCCAGTTTCTTCTGTGTAGTACAACCAAGATCTCAGTTCATGCTGTTTCTCCATGTAAACTGCACTGATCTGTAGCAATGCCCAACTATAACTTCTGTCTCAGACAATGAACCTGTTTGAATGTTTGTGGTGACAGATGACAATTCGGGTCTGACCCCACTGTGTAGATTGCATGAAGCTGCGAGTTATAGAGACCCTGTGAGAATCGTGGCCTGACCCCACTGCGTAGATTGCATGGAGCTGCCAGGTATCTAGGCTTGACCCCACTGTGTAGATTGCATGATGCTGTGAAGCATTGAGGCTCTGTGAGAATGTTGGCCTGACCCCACTTTAGATTACATGGACCTTTAGATTGAAGCCCTGTGAGGATGGTGGCCTGACCCCACTGTATAAATTGTATAGCTATTGTGAGGTGAGGTTTGTTGGTATAACAATTAACACATCTGCTTAACATACCAGAGTTCTATGATTTAATACGCAGACTTGCTGTGTATCTTTAGTGTAAAAACCTCTCTACATTGGGGTCTATGTATCCCTTGTGGTGCAGATGAACTGTCTAGCTGGGGACATAAAAGAACCCCTAATGAAAACAAGAACCCTGGCAGTGACCCAACAGTGCTAACGTGAGGCTTAGAATGGTTCTAAAAAGGCTGACTTGTTATACGAGGCCTCGAAAAACAATCAGACACTCGTAAACACAATGTGCCAAGATCTATAAATTAACCAAATGCTTCAAATGTTCGAAGCTAGCTAGAACTGCTGCTTGGAATACCACCTTAATATAGAGAATGTGTAGGTTGGAAGGTAACTATTCTACAATTATGGCCCAATTTTATTGTTACACTTTCTGAGTTCCGAGAACTTACTTTTATAAAATGCTCCAAATGTTTAAAGCTAACAAGAACTGCTGCTTTGAATGTAGCCTTAATACAAGGAATATATGTAAGCTAAGGCTATTCTACAATCATAGGCCAAATTTATTGTTAAATTGTAGGAGCTCCCATAACTAACTTTTATCTCTCAAACCAATAAATTGTTTTGATAAATAAATTATATATTATAATAAAATAACTTCTATTGCACCTAAATCCTTGGAAACCAAGCTCAGAGGCGCATCAAAACAAAAGGATTGGTCAATCTCAAAATCCATAAGCAGTATTCCAGTTATCAACAGATGGGTCAAGGCGCTAGGGAGCTATGGTGGATAAGCAAGGTTGTAAAGATAAGTTTTTAACTGATCTAACATTAAGAGGGAGCACATTCCAAAGTGTTGGTGTAGCAACAGAAAAAGCCCTAGTTCCAATTTTAGTGTTGACTCTAGGAACAAAAAGTAGGTCAGAACTAGATGATCGAAGCTGGATAGGTTTTCTTACAGGAGTAAGCAATGAATGCAAATAAGATGGTTGCTTACTGGACAGTGCCTGGTATGTGTTCAACAAAGCCTGTCATTAATAAGTGTGTATTGGATATCAATAAAACAATCCTAATGATGTTTTGCCTCCAGGACCTCTCGCAATTCATGCCGCGGGGGTGGTGATTTTAACAGAAAATGAGCTCTCATCCTACTAAAACGTAACTATTATAATACACTTTGCATACAGCCTCCATTTAGATGCAAATTGTAAGTCATTCGCTGCTCAGTGCCCAATAGTGAAGTAGACTACAAAGGCAGCTCTATTCTCAAGCCAGGTAATTGTACAAGTTACCCGTGAGTTATTGAACCGACCCCCAGACATGGTAGCTGAGACTAACTGCAAGGGGGAAGGTGAATAGACAACACCTGAAGTATGCCCCCTAGCCCGCATCCCCACTTAGTCATTCGCTGCAATGTCCAAACAACCTGGTCATTTCTTGGTCAGTCTCCACACTTACTTGTGGATCTCCATGCCTAACATGCATCTAGTACTGTATATGGCTGTGTTAACAGTATGTCAAGGTGTTGACATTCGAAGTTGTTGTCTGACATCCCGTGTGTTAGGTGACAGCCCACCTGCAGTTACCTGGGGCAGGCAGCGGTTAATATTGCACTCTGACTCTGCCAGTTTTTGTTATTTTGACCTGTCTCTTCGCTTACTTACAATCAAAGGCGGCATCCCAGGGCTTGCATCTGAATAGGCCACTTACACGAGTCAACAGTCACCCGGTACAGGGGAAATGTCTACACAAATACTTGGGGTCTGCTCCCTCCCTCCTCTCTAACTCCCTCCTTTCATCCTCCCTCTCTCTCCATATTCGTCCATCCTCCACATTCCTGTCTCCCTTTCTCGGTGTCTCTTCCCCTCTTTCCATTCATCCCTTCTTCTCCTCTCCGTCCCATATCTTATGTCTACCTCCCTTACACTTCCTCTACCTCCCTTACACTTCCTCTACCTCCCTTACACTTTCTCTACCTCCCTTACACTTTCTCTACCTCTCTTACACTTCCTCTAACTCCCTTACACTTCCTCTACCTCCCTTACACTTCCTCTACCTCCCTTACACTTTTTCTACCTCCCTTACACTTCCTCTACCTCCCTTACACTTCTTATAACCCCCTTACACTTCCTCTAACTCCCTTACACTTCCTCTACATCCCTTACACTTCCTCTACCCCCCTTACACTTCCTCTACCTCCCTTACACTTTCTCTACCCCCCTTACACTTTTTCTACCTCTCTTACACTTCCTCTAACTCCCTTACACTTCCTCTACCTCCCTTACACTTCCTCTACCTCCCTTACACTTCCTCTAACTCCCTTACACTTCCTCTACCTCCCTTACACGTTTTCTACCTCCCTTACACTTCCTCTAACTCCCTTACACTTCCTCTACCTCCCTTACACTTCCTCTAACTCCCTTACACTTCCTCTAACTCCCTTACACTTCCTCTACCTCCCTTACACATTTTTTACCTCCCTTACACGTCTTCTACCTCCCTTACACTTCCTCTACCTCCCTTACACTTATTCTACCTCCTTTACACTTCCTCTACCTCTCTTACACTTCCTCTACCTGCCTTATACTTCCTCTAAAGTGCACCTGTCACATAAACTAACACCTATGAGTGATTTTACCTAGCAGTATATCTACATTAGACTTATTTCAAATTACAAATAAATTGTTAAAATACGGCTAAATGTAATCTAACAATGAAATAAATCAAACCTGGCAGAATGTACACCAATGTATCCTTCCTAGCATGAAAGGGGAAAGAGACACTCCATTATTCATGAAACATCTGTAACAAGATGTTACTGGGATGTCTTCCTGTTTTCATGTGGAAGGGATCCCACAGTAATTGACATACGCACATGTTGCCATTAGATATTTTAATCTAGGTCCAGCATACTCCTAAACTATGGACATGTCAACGTTCAAAAAAAATTTGCAGGTGCTAAAATTCCTAAGGTGGTACCTTAACATCACTGACACTTCACTGGTGTACCTTGATTCACATGTCAGCTAGTGATCCAACTGCCGATATGGGTACGGGGATGCTAACCCAACCAGTGGAGCCACATAGTGGCCCACTGAGTCACGTTAGTTGAAATCACATCTGGTTATTGAACCGGTCGTAACAGCCTGCTCCAATTTGTTCAGTTGAAAACAATTTGTCTGCACTTCATCAGCGTAAGAGACAGAGGCCATATAACCACAGACCATGTCTGTAGCTGGGGTCTGTAGCTGGGGTCTGTAGAGCCATAGCACCTCAATGGCACTGATTTAGTGAACGCACTTCTTGGCAAGGATTTCATAAATCAATGTGATGATAACCTTAGTGATTTCACATGAACAGTGTTATATACGTTATAGAGACTGTGATTAATAACATTATGATTTCTGTGCATATAAGCGTGTCGATGTAAATCAATGTTATAATAGTATAATTTTTAGTTTTGCATGGATTGTAAGGAGACTGTGAAATGTTTGATACAAGATTCTAACAAATATGTAGGAACTACATTTCCAAAGTGCAATGATATAGGCAATATTATGATTCACACATTTAATATTTCTACTATAAGCATGTGTAAACAAACCATGACTATATTTTTAAAAAAGTTTCAATATTTAGTTTACCAACAGCTGTTTTACTGATTTATAATATTGATTAACCATTGGATATTTTTACAACAGTTAGTTATTATAACCACAAAACAGTTAATGCATGAATAAATATAGAAAGAGTACATTTAAAATCCTATTAGTAACATAATTAACATATTGATACTTTTGAAAAAATCAGAAAATATGTAAATTCAAGAACAGGTACATTACTACATACTATAGGAGTAACTTATGTCAGAAACACGAATCTGGGGAAAAGACTATAGCTACTTGTTTACTGTGATCTCATTGGGTAGATGCTTATAGGAGAAAAAATGCATTCGAAAATAAAATCATCAATTGGCCTACATGCAACCTTCAAACGCAAGTTATTTTAGTCATGTTTATTAGTTTTAAGTCTCGTAGCCGACATGAGGATAAAAATGTAATATCATATAAAACCTAGCTCGAGAAAACGAGTTTCAGCTTTAAAAAGGTTTCTGGTAATTTAGGTGCCCTTGAGCTGTTTCTAACATGTCACCTTGATGACATTGAGTGGCTGAGGGACTGAAATAGAAACAGTATGGAAAATAGGCTGATTTTCCTCAGAAACTGAAAGGTTCTTTCTTGATACATTTTTGTCTGGGCTTTTCTGACTTATTTTGTGAAAATTGAATTTATCAAATATCCTAGCTCATTTATGCAAATTTGGTTAAATCATTAGACAAACTATGAATTTTTTTTACCAGATATTATTCAAATTTTGAGACAAATAACAAAAAATGGTCTAAATCTATAATGCATAAGGCTGTTAGCATTTTGTGCAAGTTATCCAATTTAACAATTGGTACATTCTTTTGATGATCTTAATAAAAGTATTATAAAAGTATTGTTAATATTTTATTAAACCGATTGCATATATTACTTACCATTCACACACTAACATGAATTTGATCATAAGAACATGGGGAAAGCAATTGAGATGGAAGCTTTAAATTATCTAACAAATACCCTTGAATGAGTCGTTACACCAGTCCACCAGATGGTGCCACTAATACAGATGGTAATATCATTATTATTCTATTTATGATTCTCTATGTCGAGACCACTTTAACAATTAAGTTGTTTTTCTCAGGCAAAAACCACGAGGCACATGATATAGGTTGTCATAACGACAAAAACACCCAAGGGTGAGTAATAAAAAGAAACTACGGTTGTAAAGTTCGTCTTCCCGAAGACCTCAAGACTATTGCAGAGATGAATGTGTGACAACTGCAAGTGAATAACAGCAAGAACTAGTCATAACGTCACCATTCATAACATCTTGCCCGAAGGGTGAGGACGATAAATGCACTGGCTTGACATCTAGTTCATTAAACATTTATTCTGATGATTTAACGCTAGACTGCCCCGTCTACTTCTATTTGAAGGAATACTTGTCGCAGTTTCAGGTCTCGATAGAAGGTACTTAGTTGAGACAAGTGAAGAATGGAGGAGCTGAAGGAGGAGGTTGGTTATGAAAGAGAGGTTCATGAAGATGTCAGTGAGGGGTTGATTAAAGTGGGGTGGAAAGGATGGATAGGGAAAGGCTAATGAAGTTAGCAGGGGACCGTTTCATCAACATTCTCGTGAGCTCATAAGCCCGATTTAGCTCTTAAAATTGATTTCGCTCCCCAACAGTGATCTTGTAGACTGAAAATTATCAATACCAGGATGCGCTACTGGGACAGTTTTGCTGGTGTGTCAGGAAACAGTCTCCTCTGTGATGTGGCAGCACTTTGCTCTTTGAAAAAGCTACTTCAACAATGGATTCTGTTTAATGACGGGTTTTTATGAGCTCATTATTGAGTGAAATGGTCCCCAGATGCATTCGGAGCGGAGAGAAGTGGAAAAGCATGACAGAGATGGCAGGACTGTGTGAAGGGAGATTTGATGGGGCTGGGGGGGAGTAGAGAACGGGAGTGAGTTGGAGGAGTAGGGAAGACAATGTGGGATCAATGATGGAAGGAAAACAAACAGAAAACTAGAACCAGTATTGAGGCCGTCTAATTCCAGACTTCAAAGACAAATAGAAGAGCATATTTAATGCTAGACCATCTCTTTATTTGTAGGAATTCTTGTAGCATTTTCAGGTGTTGATCAGTTCACTTTAAACTGTCAAATCTTTGGCCACGTTCTTGCAGCATTTTCAGGTGTTAATTAGCCAAGGCATGGGTACCATAGCGGCAGGGAAAGGGTTATTTACTATTTACCCCTCATGGTGACACTGTGCCTTGTCTACCCACCTGAGACATGGCAGGGGGGCAAAGGTTTTTGTTACATCTGTGGTTAATTAATGTGTTGTTGTCAGCACTGATGTAACATGCAATAAAAACCACCCAGCTCAGGACAAATCCAGTGGGTCAGTGAATACAACATGACTCATAGTGGCTACTGGGGTGGTAAATGGAAGGGTGCAGACCAGCATTTGAAACTACTTATAACTGAAATAATGACAGTTTGTTATAAGTTTTTTGTGTGGGCAGTAAGTACTGTTATTTCTGCTATAAAATGACTGCCTCCTACAATGATTGTGTTGAGTCGAAGTTTACACAAAGCTAATTTTAATATGTATAGCTAATATGTTGTATAGAGCATCATTTTCTCACACACAAACCCGTGCATATGTACCTTTAAAATGTGTCAATGTTTTAATGAAAATTTACAATGGTCAGATTTGAAGGAAATTTTCTTGAAAAAGTGGCATGAAAAAAAATCCAACGTGATATACAGCTATATATATTATATACAGTGTATATATATATCAGCACATTTTTACTATAACCAAGAAGAACTACGCCTTGGATCTACGGACATCATTCAGCACATTCTGATTTTTTAGTACAATATTGGTGTCACTGTGACCCACTGTCTACGACTCCTTTTTTTCCTAATTTATTTTAATCTCAGAATTCTCCTAGACCTTCCATACACCACACTTCAAAGTAGAGTGCATTGCGCAATAAAACTACCATCTTAGTACGAACATTTGTGCACTGCTGTCGAGGTGTTTTTTACCAAGTGTGATTTACTCCTGCAAGCGTATAATTACCGGCGTCACATCTTTGAAACTCTAGTGCGACTAAGGGAAATGGTGCCAATTCTCTCGAGGGAAAACAGTTCGAGGAGACAACCGAGATTCTAAATCACCTCGTTGTTCCCGTGATTTAATGCATGGGAAAATGTCAGCTTTAAATCAATGCAACCTTCAAGATGTCCACACACTGTTCCGTTTATTCTCCAAAACCATCCTCATCACCCAGCAGTGATACCGTCATCACCCGGGTGGATCTAGTCGTGTGTACTTTGGCCTAGTTTCTGCATCGGCCAGTCAGATGTGTAAGAATTTACTCAACATTGTCTGGTCAGTGTTTTGCAATTTTTTGGTAGTTTACTTCTGTTTTGATTAGCCAGTTATACATCAGATATAGTATATGTACACGCACGCATGCATGAATGCACGCACGCACGCACGCACGCACGCACGCACGCACGCACGCACGCACGCACGCACGCACGCACACACACACACATGTATACATACATCCTCAGTCTTCAAGCAGATCTGTCTACATACCACTCTTGGCCATATCTATCATTAACTAACGCAGTACTCTGAACACAAACATATAAAACCACACCAATGTGTATTGGCAAAGTAATCAGTTGTCAGTTAGATAAACAAGTAATATTCACTCATATTGCACTTATAGGTTACCCTAGCTTGTGACATAAAATTCAAGTATTCTCCACCAAGGACCTAACATTAAAACTACCCATGGACACTATTCATGCATCAAGAAAACCACTGCTTATACGAGGATGCCCAAAAGTAAGGGTTGGTATATTAGGAAGAGTGAGTTATTTATTACTGTGTATGCCAGCTTGTAAATCATCACTGCCTGTGGTATTGGGTTGGCTGTTAATTACATACCACAGTGTTCCACTCTGGTCCTCGGAATACATTCCATGTCTTGGTAAGAGCAATATCAACTGTTAACAACACAATTAACTGACAACAACCTAGCAACAAATTGAGGCTGACAGTATTATGTCACAGTATGCCAGTAGGCAAGAGGTGGCCGCCATTCTGGAAGTGCTGATGCAATTTCAGCAGGGCTTGTTTTGTGGAGGAAATATTTTGGTTTATGAAGGAAATATTTTGGTGAATAGTTGGAGCATGGCAATATTCGCTAACATATTTTAGTTGTCGTGGGCTTGAACTGGAATGGTAGCTATGGATGTGTTTAAATAACAAAGTGGCTAATTTATGTAACACTTTGCTTATGCATGTCATGTTGCCCTGACTCATCCTAAGTGACATTGTCAACACATGACAGATCTCATGATGCATATCAACTTTGACCAAATACAGCCTGTGTCAAATCACTGTAGGACAGAAAAGACACATTAAATGTACATTAAATGCCTCTAGGATGTCGGTGGGAAAGTGATACTAATCAAAATTTCATGTAATATCTAAACATTGCCTATTATATTTCCAATTGTTTGTATTAACTGACTAATTAAATCCAAACATATTTTTACTTGTCAAGTGGTTGCTTTAATCTGATGGTCTTATGAGGTCTCAGTCAACAAATCAGCCTTTTCCATAACATTATCTCCAAACCAACCTTCCTATGCACTGCACTGGGGGTGGTCACTGCACTGGGGGTGGTCACTGCACTGGGGGTGGTCACTGCACTGGGGGTGGTCACTGCACTGGGGGTGGTCACTGCACTGGGGGTGGTCACTGCACTGGGGGTGGTCACTGCACTGGGGGTGGTCACTGCACTGGGGGTGGTCACTGCACTGGGGGTGGTCACTGCACTGGGGGTGGTCACTGCACTGGGGGTGGTCACTGCACTGGGGGTGGTCACTGCACTGGGGGTGGTCACTGCACTGGGGGTGGTCACTGCACTGGGGGTGGTCACTGCCAGGGTGCTTGTTACCAGTGGTTCTACATCCCAAATTGAGATGGAATCAACAATAATGTAATCTGTGATTGACAAGTGCTGTGATTGACAAGGGATACACAGTTCCCAAGTGCTGTGAGCCTTGATCTGTGATTGACAAGGGATACACAGTTCCCAAGTGCTGTGAGCCTTGATCTGTGATTGACAGGGGATACACAGTTCCCAAGTGCTGTGAGCCTTGATCTGTGATTGACAAGGGATACACAGTTCCCAAGTGCTGTGAGCCTTGACCTGTGATTGACAGGGGATACACAGTTCCCAAGTGCTGTGAGCCTTGATCTGTGATTGACAAGGGATACACAGTTCCCAAGTGCTGTGAGCCTTGATCTGTGATTGACAAGGGATACACAGTTCCCAAGTGCTGTGAGCCTTGATCTGTGATTGACAGGGGATACACAGTTCCCAAGTGCTGTGAGCCTTGATCTGTGATTGACAGGGGATACACAGTTCCCAAGTGCTGTGAGCCTTGATCTGTGATTGACAGGGGATACACAGTTCCCAAGTGCTGTGAGCCTTGATCTGTGATTGACAGGGGATACACAGTTCCCAAGTGCTGTGAGCCTTGATCTGTGATTGACAGGGGATACACAGTTCCCAAGTGCTGTGAGCCTTGATCTGTGATTGACAGGGGATACACAGTTCCCAAGTGCTGTGAGCCTTGATCTGTGATTGACAGGGGATACACAGTTCCCAAGTGCTGTGAGCCTTGATCTGTGATTGACAGGGGATACACAGTTCCCAAGTGCTGTGAGCCTTGATCTGTGATTGACAGGGGATACACAGTTCCCAAGTGCTGTGAGCCTTGATCTGTGATTGACAGGGGATACACAGTTCCCAAGTGCTGTGAGCCTTGATCTGTGATTGACAGGGGATACACAGTTCCCAAGTGCTGTGAGCCTTGATCTGTGATTGACAAGGGATACACAGTTCCCAAGTGCTGTGAGCCTTGATCTGTGATTGACAAGGGATACACAGTTCCCAAGTGCTGTGAGCCTTGATCTGTGATTGACAAGGGATACACAGTTCCCAAGTGCTGTGAGCCTTGATCTGTGATTGACAAGGGATACACAGTTCCCAAGTGCTGTGAGCCTTGATCTGTGATTGACAGGGGATACACAGTTCCCAAGTGCTGTGAGCCTTGATCTGTGATTGACAGGGGATACACAGTTCCCAAGTGCTGTGAGCCTTGATCTGTGATTGACAGGGGATACACAGTTCCCAAGTGCTGTGAGCCTTGATCTGTGATTGACAGGGGATACACAGTTCCCAAGTGCTGTGAGCCTTGATCTGTGATTGACAGGGGATACACAGTTCCCAAGTGCTGTGAGCCTTGATCTGTGATTGACAGGGGATACACAGTTCCCAAGTGCTGTGAGCCTTGATCTGTGATTGACAGGGGATACACAGTTCCCAAGTGCTGTGAGCCTTGATCTGTGATTGACAGGGGATACACAGTTCCCAAGTGCTGTGAGCCTTGATCTGTGATTGACAGGGGATACACAGTTCCCAAGTGCTGTGAGCCTTGATCTGTGATTGACAGGGGATACACAGTTCCCAAGTGCTGTGAGCCTTGATCTGTGATTGACAGGGGATACACAGTTCCCAAGTGCTGTGAGCCTTGATCTGTGATTGACAGGGGATACACAGTTCCCAAGTGCTGTGAGCTTTGATCTGTGATTGACAGGGGATACACAGTTCCCAAGTGCTGTGAGCCTTGATCTGTGATTGACAGGGGATACACAGTTCCCAAGTGCTGTGAGCCTTGATCTGTGATTGACAGGGGATACACAGTTCCCAAGTGCTGTGAGCCTTGATCTGTGATTGACAGGGGATACACAGTTCCCAAGTGCTGTGAGCCTTGATCTGTGATTGACAGGGGATACACAGTTCCCAAGTGCTGTGAGCCTTGATCTGTGATTGACAGGGGATACACAGTTCCCAAGTGCTGTGAGCCTTGATCTGTGATTGACAGGGGATACACAGTTCCCAAGTGCTGTGAGCCTTGACCTGTGATTGACAGGGGATACACAGTTCCCAAGTGCTGTGAGCCTTGACCTGTGATTGACAGGGGATACACAGTTCCCAAGTGCTGTGAGCCTTGACCTGTGATTGACAGGGGATACACAGTTCCCAAGTGCTGTGAGCCTTGATCTGTGATTGACAGGGGATACACAGTTCCCAAGTGCTGTGAGCCTTGATCTGTGATTGACAGGGGATACACAGTTCCCAAGTGCTGTGAGCCTTGACCTGTGATTGACAGGGGATACACAGTTCCCAAGTGCTGTGAGCCTTGATCTGTGATTGACAGGGGATACACAGTTCCCAAGTGCTGTGAGCCTTGATCTGTGATTGACAGGGGATACACAGTTCCCAAGTGCTGTGAGCCTTGATCTGTGATTGACAGGGGGTACACAGTTCCCAAGTGCTGTGAGCCTTGATCTGTGATTGACAGGGGATACACAGTTCCCAAGTGCTGTGAGCCTTGATCTGTGATTGACAGGGGATACACAGTTCCCAAGTGCTGTGAGCCTTGATCTGTGATTGACAGGGGATACACAGTTCCCAAGTGCTGTGAGCCTTGATCTGTGATTGACAGGGGATACACAGTTCCCAAGTGCTGTGAGCCTTGATCTGTGATTGACAGGGGATACACAGTTCCCAAGTGCTGTGAGCCTTGATCTGTGATTGACAGGGGATACACAGTTCCCAAGTGCTGTGAGCCTTGATCTGTGATTGACAGGGGATACACAGTTCCCAAGTGCTGTGAGCCTTGATCTGTGATTGACAGGGGATACACAGTTCCCAAGTGCTGTGAGCCTTGATCTGTGATTGACAGGGGATACACAGTTCCCAAGTGCTGTGAGCCTTGATCTGTGATTGACAGGGGATACACAGTTCCCAAGTGCTGTGAGCCTTGATCTGTGATTGACAGGGGATACACAGTTCCCAAGTGCTGTGAGCCTTGATCTGTGATTGACAGGGGATACACAGTTCCCAAGTGCTGTGAGCCTTGATCTGTGATTGACAAGGGATACACAGTTCCCAAGTGCTGTGAGCCTTGATCTGTGATTGACAAGGGATACACAGTTCCCAAGTGCTGTGAGCCTTGATTTTACAGGAAACGTACCATGCCCAGTCCAGGTTTTGAACTCAGAACTCTGTAATGCCAGGCGTATGTGCTAAACTCTATACTGCCATGCTTCTCTAGATATAAAATACAGTTTTGTTGCAACACCCAGAAGCACTATGGTTGGCCAAATACATTGACCACTGGACATCCGGTGGCATCTGTAGATCCTGTAAATATTAATTTAATATTTCACCAAGCCAAACGTTTCACCAGAAATTTTGCACAACTTCCTAATATAACCCTTAAATATAGTGTGGATTGCAACATGACCTATAACACACACACACACGCATGCATACATGCACGCACACACACGCATACACACACGCACACACATGCACACACACACATGCACACACACAGAAAAGGCCCGCTTCGAAGAAAGACAGACTTATAAATACAAGGCCACCTACTTGGAGCGGCTGCAATCAAGACAGTCCCAGAACCATGTCAAGTCAATGGCTAATACATTTAGACAGATGAGAGAAACGGCTCTGAGCCCATCAGCACCCATCAGCACCCATCGGGCAGGCAGGGTGGCTGCTCTATGTTGTACCAATCTAATCCACCTCATTTCATTTGCATCGAATCATTGATGAACTAAGCAGGGAGATAATGATACATAATTGCATTCTAAACCTTGGACTCAGCCTTTCGTGTGTAGCCTTGAAATCTTCCTTGGCAGCACATACTTCCTAGAGGGATCACCTGGTTATTATGGCCACCTGTCTATAACAGTCACCTTGTTGAGGCTTGTTGATAGCTGTTTTGGATCACATTTAACCCATGCACAGTGAACATCCTCTATATGTAATATTTAAACGTAGTTTCCAAGTTGTTGCCCTTGAGTTCCTCTATATAAATGTGGAGCGCAGTGGCACAGTGGATAGAGCATCAGGCTATCAATCGAGAGAACCTGGACTCAAATCCTCCGCTGCTGCATCGAACCATGGGCAAGTTCGTTCATTCTACATTGCTCCAGTTCGCAGTGGTGGATATTTGTGTATGAATATTCTTCATGCATTAATTGTAACGTGGCTGAATGCTTCCCAGAAAAGTCGCAATTGTGTTCAATTCTACAGGTCTGCCAGGGAGTAAACTGTGAAGTGCTTCGAGCAGTCCTAAGGACAGGATACTGTGCTTTATAAGAACTTACCTGTTTTGAACTGTGAACAAAGGTTTGGCCATATTGGGGAGGGGAGTTGAGAATGAGAGATAGGGGAATGGAGACAGGCGATACCTAGAGACAGCAGCATTCAAAATGGGTTCAGTGATGGAAGAAAGAATAACAAAACTTGATGCCAATATTGAGGCCAGCCTCATTCTGGACTTCAAGGTTGACAAGGAGAACAACATCTAAAGTGTGTCAATTTGAACGATGCAATTATTTGGTACTATAAAGTATGATAACACCCAGTGTTGTGTTCTGCAGTAACAAGTAACCCTGAAGACCATCACGTCTGCAAATACGTGAACACGTTTTACACTTCCTGTCAAGACATCACACAAATACATGTCTAACATGACACATTAGAAGATAGACATTGCTTGGCAACAACTAACCTACATCTATTGTGGAAAGTGTCACTGTCGCCTCACAAAGCTATATGGTTACTTAGTAATTGATGTTCATCACCCTGACGATGCAATGTAATTACATAGTTACATCAGCGGTTACAAAGAAAGTAATAACAAAACAATACCTGTTAATTACCATGTAAAAAGCTGATACTGAACACCTGTGATTGTCTGCTTTGTAATGAATTTCAAGAGAGGGAGAGAGACTGCAAAAAGTGTATTAATAAAACCTCAAGTTCTGAGTATCCTCTTTGGAATTTGGGGATCACTCCAGGGAATGATTTGTGTAAACTTTGACCCAGTTCCATTATCTGGCAGCAGGATGTCCTTTTACTGGTACAAGAAATAAACACACAGTTACTGGAATGGTATTCCATATAAACAATGGGAGTAAACAGATCATTCTAACTGTGCAACCGATGACCGTAGGCAACTCTGATTTCTTTGCTCTTACCAACAAGAAACAACCACATCTCTAAAGAATTGCCCTTTCCTTCTGTGTAAAAGTATTTTGAAAATAAATTTATTTTCAAACTGATTATGCAGGTGTTGATACAATGGCTGTGTCACTAATATATCTGCGTGTGTATATATATATATATGTAATAATAATAATAACATATCTTTATTCAAGATAGCCCAGCTAAATACAGTGGACATTAAAATATAAGGTATACACTGGCCTTCTTTACAGTGGGGTCCTGTGCATGGCCACATCTGTGTGTGCAATAGTACTCACACACATGTATGTAACACTCAACTTGTGTGGAAAACATCTATTTATAGCTAAGCTGTCAATGTCAATTAATAGGTGCACAAGCTAAAGAAATTGTTAATATTTTGAAGCCAGCTTTTCATCCCATCCATCATCTGGCACACTGTTGGTGGATTGGAGTAAATTCGCTTTTAATGATGACGAAGTAAGTTCTAGTGCATGATGAATTGACAGGGAGATGTTTGAAACTGACACATTTCTTGGAATTAACATGCATTTGTAATAAATAACTTTGCATTTGAGCCTGACAGAAATTTTATTTTACTAGCAAGTTGAAACATTCTTGGAGATCCATAGAGTGGTATTGGAAATTGATGACGAGTGACGTCTTTAGAGGAGAAATGGTAACAGACGTGACACAGCTGTGGCAACAAAGAAACCAGATTAGACCACGTCTGTTTTTAGTATCACTCCACCAGTCTGTGAAGTGGATCATCTTCAAAGCTTGCAGAAAATATTTGGCAATATTAGCGGTAAAGTTTCCAACATCTCCGGGTGATCTTGCCACCAGTAACCAGCTGTATCTCTTCAGCGATGTTAGCTATGTTGCGTCATAGGATAAGCGAGCACACATGTTACTGGGCGTACCAACCAGGTGGAGCTGACAGCTAAAATGAACGATTTCCGAGCAAAACCTTTGTATGGAACTTATGTATTGGTGAGTTGCGTCAAGTCGTTGGTACATCAAAGGGGCTAAATATATGAGCACTGACATTATGACTCCAACAGATAACACACTCAAAAAACATCCACTGAGCAGAACAAGGCTTGTGGATATATTGAGCTAGCTAAAGGATTCCTAGAATAGGGTACTTCATTTATGATAGCTGTCACTGTAGTGTATCTGTAATTGTTAGGAACTCGGAAATGTAGTCCAGTATGTGGGTGATAGGAATCAGGGCAGCACTGTAGGTGTATATAGAAAGCAGGAATATTTAAGATATTGCCGGTCCAGTATGGTGCCAATTATAGTAATGGTGATGATGGATGTGTGCTGTACTGGTGGCTGGTTGGGTCAATATTGTAGCTGGCTGGGATAGTGTATGTAGTACGAGAACTGATGGGGATAGGTGGACTTGGTGGTGGCAGTGATAATATTGGTGATGAGTGTGGTAGTTGTGGTGGTGGTGGTGGTGAGTGTGGTAATTGTGGTGGTGAGTGTGGTAGTCGTGGTGGTGAGTGTGGTAGTTGTGGTGGTGGTAAAGTTTGTGTTAGTTCACTTAGTTGTGGTCATGGTTAGAAGTGGTGGTTGTGCTGGTGGTGATGTAGCTGTGGTCATGGTTAAGGTAGAAGTGGTGGTTGTGCTGGTGGTGATGTAGTTGTGGTCATGGTTAAGGTAGAAGTGGTGGTTGTGCTGGTGGTGATGTAGTTGTGGTCATGGTTAAGGTAGAAGTGGTGGTTGTGCTGGTGGTGATGTAGTTGTGGTCATGGTTAAGGTAGAAGTGGTGGTTGTGCTGGTGGTGATGTAGCTGTGGTCATGGTTAAGGTAGAAGTGGTGGTTGTGCTGGTGGTGATGTAGTTGTGGTCATGGTTAAGGTAGAAGTGGTGGTTGTGCTGGTGGTGATGTAGCTGTGGTCATAGTTAAGGTAGAAGTGGTGGTTGTGCTGGTGGTGATGTAGTTGTGGTCATGGTTAAGGTAGAAGTGATGGTTGTGCTGGTGGTGATGTAGTTGTGGTCATGGTTAGAAGTGGTGGTTGTGCTGGTGGTGATGTAGCTGTGGTCATGGTTAAGGTAGAAGTGGTGGTTGTGCTGGTGGTGATGTAGCTGTGGTCATGGTTAAGGTAGAAGTGGTGGTTGTGCTGGTGGTGATGTAGTTGTGGTCATGGTTAGAAGTGGTGGTTGTGCTGGTGGTGATGTAGCTGTGGTCATGGTTAAGGTAGAAGTGGTGGTTGTGCTGGTGGTGATGTAGCTGTGGTCGTGGTTAAGGTAGAAGTGGTGGTTGTGCTGGTGGTGATGTAGTTGTGGTCATGGTTAGAAGTGGTGGTTGTGCTGGTGGTGATGTAGCTGTGGTCATGGTTAAGGTAGAAGTGGTGGTTGTGCTGGTGGTGATGTAGCTGTGGTCATGGTTAAGGTAGAAGTGGTGGTTGTGCTGGTGGTGATGTAGTTGTGGTCATGGTTAAGGTAGAAGTGGTGGTTGTGCTGGTGGTGATGTAGTTGTGGTCATAGTTAAGGTAGAAGTGGTGGTTGTGCTGGTGGTGATGTAGTTGTGGTCATGGTTAAGGTAGAAGTGGTGGTTGTGCTGGTGGTGATGTAGTTGTGGTCATGGTTAAGGTAGAAATGGTGGTTGTGCTGGTGGTGATGTAGCTGTGGTCATGGTTAAGGTAGAAGTGGTGGTTGTGCTGGTGGTGATGTAGTTGTGGTCATGGTTAAGGTAGAAGTGGTGGTTGTGCTGGTGGTGATGTAGTTGTGGTCATGGTTAAGGTAGAAGTGGTGGTTGTGCTGGTGGTGATGTAGCTGTGGTCATGGTTAAGGTAGAAATGGTGGTTGTGCTGGTGGTGATGTAGTTGTGGTCATGGTTAAGGTAGAAGTGGTGGTTGTGCTGGTGGTGATGTAGTTGTGGTCATGGTTAAGGTAGAAGTGGTGGTTGTGCTGGTTATGATGTAGTTGTGGTCATGGTTAAGGTAGAAGTGGTGGTTGTGCTGGTGGTGATGTAGTTGTGGTCATGGTTAAGGTAGAAATGGTGGTTGTGTTGGTGGTGATGTAGTTGTGGTCATGGTTAAGGTAGAAGTGGTGGTTGTGCTGGTGGTGATGTAGTTGTGGTCATGGTTAAGGTAGAAGTGGTGGTTGTGCTGGTGGTGATGTAGTTGTGGTCATGGTTAAGGTAGAAATGGTGGTTGTGTTGGTGGTGATGTAGTTGTGGTCATGGTTAAGGTAGAAGTGGTGGTTGTGTTGGTGGTGATGTAGTTGTGGTCATGGTTAAGGTAGAAGTGGTGGTTGTGCTGGTGGTGATGTAGTTGTGGTCATGGTTAAGGTAGAAGTGGTGTTTGTGCTGGTGGTGATGTAGTTGTGGTCATGGTTAAGGTAGAAATGGTGGTTGTGCTGGTGGTGATGTAGTTGTGGTCATGGTTAAGGTAGAAGTGGTGGTTGTGCTGGTGGTGATGTAGTTTGTTACAGCTGTGGCACTCTATGTTGTACAGCAGAACAGGATATTCAGCACAGTAAAACTCTGTCTCCCTCCCTCCATCTCTTCCTCTCTCTCTCCATCCCTCCATCTCTCCCCCTCTCTCCCCCTCTGTCTCCATCTTTCTTCCCCCATCTCTCTCTCACCCTCTCCCACCCACCATATATTTTTCCCTAACTCGATCTCAGTCTCCCCTTTCCCTCCCTACTTTCTCCCTCCCTCCCTCCCTCCCTCCCTCCCTCCCTCCCTCCCTCCCTCCCTCCCTCCCTCCCTCCCTCCCTCCCTCCCTCCCTCCCTCCCTCCCTCCCTCCCTCCCTCCCTCCCTCCCTCTCACCAACACCCTCCCTCCCCTCACCAACACCCTCTCTCCCTCCTTCCCTCCCTCCCTCTCACCAACACCCTCCTTCCCTCTCACCAACACCCTCCCTCCCTCCTTCCCTCCCTCCCTCTCACCAACACCCTCCTTCCCTCTCACCAACACCCTCCCGCCCTCCTTCCCTCCCTCCCTCTCACCAACACCCTCCTTCCCTCTCACCAACACCCTCCCTCCCTCCTTCCCTCCCTCCCTCTCACCAACACCCTCCTTCCCTCTCACCAACACCCTCCCGCCCTCCTTCCCTCCCTCCCTCTCACCAACACCCTCCTTCCCTCCCTCCCTCTCACCAACACCCTCCTTCCCTCCCTCCCTCTCACCAACACCCTCACTCCCTCTCACCAACACCCTCCCCCTTCCTCATAGTCCTACTACATCCCTCCACAACCCTCTACCTTCCTCCCTCTCTCTCGCTACGCTTTCTCTTCCCCCTCCCTCCACCGTTCTCCCTCCCTCCCTCTTTCCCTCCATCCCTCCCTCTCTCCCTACCCCTCTTCTTCCCATTCCTCTCCCTCGCCCTCTGTCTCCCATTCTACTACAAGCCAAGTAAGAGAACCAAGGTGATCCAATGCACTGCAGTACATCCCAGCATGGTCAGTGGTCTCCATATATATAGTCACAGCAGATGCAATGTTTGCCAACACACACGTACCTGCTACAGTCATGATTACTGTCTGGTTTCGCAGTATTCTTAAATGTCAAAGGTTGCAACAAATGTCACACTGACACACTGCTAGTGAAATGTATGAGCTCTCGTGAGAAACCACACTTACACACTAGAACAATTATTGGCACATTTATATATCATAGAAAGTTGTGATGTCATCATGTGCAATATACTTTCTACTTATTAACGAGTAACATTTACAAAATTGTACCTTCAAGACCAAATACTGAAATCGTCCCTGCCTGTTACCAGTATAGTCTTGTCTACGTGTGTTCCCCGTGTAAGTTATTATTAATGCAGATTATTCAAATATTCTCTAAGATGTAACAATGAGTTCTTTCTAAAATATAAGTAGAATACAATTTCAATAGCAATGACATCCAACAGAAACGATCTACACTATAAGTTTATAAGATCAAACTAGTATGGACAGTTTGTGTTCAAAACATTTATTAATAAAATCACTGAATTCCAACACTACCTACAATACAACTGACACACATGAATTAATTCCACCAGTGTCCGTTTGCAATACCAATGAAGTCATTTATTACATTTAATCTTTGTTTTATCATTAATTAATCAGTGCATTTAATGCATTTCACCGAGACTGAAACACAGATTTGCCAACTTTATGACCCTTCCGGTAACATGGTCAGTAATATAACGGCGTAGACGCCTTTAAGTATAACACTATTGAGTTATGGCAGTCATTTCCCACTGCTCTACGCTGCTCTGTGCGGAGTTCCGAAACATTCAGTGCCATCAGAAATATCCAACATGACCACCAAGTTTCCCCCAGAAATGGCTAAGTCCTACATATAAAGACTGAAAAATGTACAAGTATACTTATTCTGGTTACAGTACTGGTATAAATCAGTAGACATGCTGAATCATTTCCGCGTCACATTACATTATTCTAATTAGATATGTGGTTGGCATAACTAATTATTGGCATCTCTAAGTGGCAATAACGAAAGAAATGTGTCATAAAATGATAATATATTATCATGAGATGGTTTACTACCCATGGGATAGGTACCACGCGGAGTGAACCGGTACATTTTAGTGCCGCTTCTCAAAGAACTATAATTCCATCTTAATTCCACCCAATATGCCAGGTGCTACGTTACGTGGCAAATTGAATCAAATTTTTATTAATTTTTTCTGAGTGGGTTGTAAACTAGGATATAAACCAGTATCTGTTGATTGAACATAAAGTCAACGTTGAGACAGCCAACATTTCCTGCTTTTGTGTATTATTCTGCTTATGCTTTAAACACTCTCTTGCACTGTCTGTAATTTGTATAAAATTTGAGACAATCACCTAATTAATACGCTTAAATATATGTATAATCTTTAATGACAACATTGTTATGTTACCTGAACTATGTATATTTGTATTAAATTTGAAATCAATGATGCCATTATGTCATTAAATATTAATATGTTAATACGACAAATCAATAATGAATAATATGTGAAAGTGCTTAGTGCATAAAACATGAACTGCCGTATTCACACACGTTACATGTGTACATGCAACGGCGTATGCACAGATGCACACCCATCTGTCTAAGGCTACATACTCTTTTATACAGCTGAATGAACTGAAGCAATGTGGATTTAACAAAATTGAGCAATCTCTTAAACAGCGGCGACAGGATTCTAACTTGATTAAGGATCTCACTTCCTAGCCAATATGCTCTCATGACTTATAGATGAGAATAAATATCTACCCATCAATCTTGGTCGTTCCTTCATTAACTCACACTTGCACACACACACACACACACACACACACACACGCATGCACGCGTGCATGAATGCTCACACACGCACAAAGCAGATGCTCACTCCCAATCTCTGAAATCATATAAACAGAGTGCATTAATTCATTGGTCATATACCGTGCAGAAACAATCTACCATAAAGAAACGCAATTACCTGCAATTACCTGCAATTACCTGCAATTAAGTGCAGATGCTCTGCTCCAAGCAACATGTTAATTGTCCAATCGAAACACCACTAAACTGCAAACAGATCAATACTATAATTAACAATATTCACGCTACCTTGGTGCAAAATTCATGTCCATCAGAAGTAGAAGAGGAAGTGCATGTTAATGGTCTGGGGACAGTATCACTGATGTTCTTATCAGCTCAAAAGCCCAATTTTTATATTTAAAATCAACTTTCATACTGAAAAATGTAGACACAAATAATGCACCATTTTAGCTGGTGTGTCACAGAAATAGTTTCCTTGTTACGGCGGTGGCTTTTTGCTATTTGAAAAAACACCTTAAATTTAACAAAGGATTTTGTGTAATGATGAATTTTCCTATTCAGCTCATTTTAGTGATCTGATTGGACAGCCAAGAGTGGCAGAGATCGACAGTCCTGATTGGACAGCCAAGAGTGGCAGAGATCGACAGTCCTGATTGGACAGCCAAGAGTGGCAGAGATCGACAGTCCTGATTGGACAGCCAAGAGTGGCAGAGATCGACAGTCCTGATTGGACAGCCAAGAGTGGCAGAGATCGACAGTCCTGATTGGACAGTCAAGAGTGGCAGAGATCGACAGTCCTGATTGGACAGCCAAGAGTGGCAGAGATCGACAGTCCTGATTGGACAGCCCAGAGTGGAAGAGATCGACAGTCCTGATTGGACATCCAAGAGTGGCAGAGATTGAAAGTCCTGATAGGACAGCCAAGAGTGGCAGAGATTGACAGTCCAGACTGGTCAGCCAAGATTGGCAGAGATCGACAGACCTGATTGGACAGCCAAGAGTGGCAGAGATCGACAGTCCTGATTGGACAGCCAAGAGTGGCAGAGATCGACAGTCTTGATTGAACAGCCAAGAGGGGCAGAGATTGACAGTCCTGATTGAACAGCCAAGAGTGGCAGAGATCGACAGTCCTGATTGAACAGCCAAGAGTGGCAGAGATCGACAGTCCTGATTGAACAGCCAGCCAAGAGTGGCAGAGATCGACAGTCCTGGTTGAAGCCAAGAGTGGCATAGATCAACAGTCCTGTTGAACACCCAAGAGTGGCAGAGATCGACAGTCATGATTGAACAGCCAAGAATGGCAGAGATCGACAGTCCTGGTTGAACAGCCAAGAGTGGCAGAGATCAACAGTCCTGTTGAACACCCAAGAGTGGCAGAGATCGACAGTCATGACTGAACAGCCAAGAGTGGCAGAGATCGACAGTCTTGTTGAACACCCAAGAGTGGCAGAGATCGACAGTCATGATTGAACAGCCAAGAGTGGCAGAGATCGACAATCCTGGTTGAACAGCCAAGAGTGGCAGAGATTGACAGTCCAGACTGGACAGCCAAGAGTGGCAGAGATCGACAGACCTGATTGGACAGCCAAGAGTGGCAGAGATCGACAGTCCTGATTGGACAGCCAAGAGTGGCAGAGATCGACAGTCTTGATTGAACAGCCAAGAGGGGCAGAGATTGACAGTCCTGATTGAACAGCCAAGAGTGGCAGAGATCGATAGTCCTGACTGAACAGCCAAGAGTGGCAGAGATCAACAGTCCTGATTGAACAGCCAGCCAAGAGTGGCAGAGATCGACAGTCCTGGTTGAACAGCCAAGAGTGGCATAGATCAACAGTCCTGTTGAACACCCAAGAGTGGCAGAGGTCGACAGTCATGATTGAACAGCCAAGAGTGGCAGAGATCGACAGTCCTGGTTGAACAGCCAAGAGTGGCAGAGATCAACAGTCCTGTTGAACACCCAAGAGTGGCAGAGATCGACAGTCCTGGTTGAACAGCCAAGAGTGGCAGAGATCGACAGTCCTAACTGTACAACCAAGAGTGGCAGTGATTGGCTGATGATCTTGACAGATGGAGACAACTCATTGAAAAAGCAGAACAATAGTGGGGTAACCGCCCACCCTGAAGAATTCAGGGAAAAGATGAATAAAAAAATTAATGCAGTTTATTCAGTACAAATTATTTATTTATAACACAAACATTAATCAGATTGTGGTGTTTTATTTAATATAGTGAAAGCTACAGACAGAAAAAATGCATGGATTCGACACTTAAATTGTTTGTGCTACCATGATTATAATTTCCTTAGTACACTGTAATTAGTACAATCTTGAAATAGGAATACTGTCTGAGTAACTCTGGTAACATGATTCTTATAATACATCTTACAGTTGGATCGATTCTACGTAATCTAATCTATGCCAAATGAAATGTCATTGACAGATCTGTGAAAAGCTCTCTTTCCTTGTCATAATATTCTGTGGTAAGCGAAACCAGATCTTGGTAAACACACAAAAAACCCAACCTTGCTAACTGAATTGCCAATGCATGGGCTTGGGAAATTTATAATTTATAGCGAAGAGGACTTCCACGATCCAAATGCTTTGAACAGACATTACTTATTTCACATACTGAACAGATACTATATACACCACACATGCACGCACGCACGCACGCACGCACGCACGCACGCACGCACGCACGCACGCACGCACGCACGCACGCACGCACGCACGCACACACATGCACACATGCAGAGTGTCAACTGTCAGGACTGATGACTACAAACTCATACATCTGTACCGACTAATCACAGGTCATAAAAAATTAATGTTTCTGTCATCTGTAACAGCAAGATTCTGTAGAGATGGTCGGGATAAAAAGAAGCAATCATGTTTACACCAAATAATCACACCCACACATGGCTTTGTGATTGAATCACTGTAGGGTTTCATTGCAACTTATAGTGGCACAGGAGACAATCAGAAAACAACGGCGGCCAACATTGCACCAATGTGTCAGATACCAAGTTAGATGTTCTTGTGTGAAGTCCAGCAACATATCCCTGAAGCAAAGTACTTATTTTTATTTTATAATGAAACAGGTTACCATGACCATTTTACAGATCCATTAAAAAAACAAGCAAAAACACAGGAACATAATATATTATTAAATATTGTTATTGCTTCATCAGCATAACTATATTAAAACATACAAGTCAGAATAATAATTATTATATTCTTAGATTCATCCATTCAAAGGAACCTGATTCATCCATTCAAAGGAACCTGAAGCCACCTGATTAGATTCATCCATTCAAAGGAAGTATAATATAAAGAAGAATTAATTTACTGAATACCATAAACGCAAGGCATGATAACAACAAGATAACAGTGCAGCATTTGTTTGGATGAATCAATCATATATTGTTAAACATGAAAGATACATGCGGACATCAATAATTGGATCAACAAACTCGCCAGGGTTAGTTGATAAGAATCTTTGCACAGATGAGCTAATTTGTTACAACAAATATTTTATGTTCAGAATGCCTGGCCATAAATTAGGTGTGAGACCTAGATACAGTGTAACAGGTTCAAACAAGGACATCATTACTGAGAATAGAAGGAATACCTGTAGAACATGCATGAAAGCTAAATTGCATGTTTGCCTAAATAAGTATATTAATAGAAACATGTGTGCATGGGTGCATGACAGACAATAACATAATTATAACACCCACACAATAAGTTTATACTCAAAATCAATTAAAGATCCACACAATCAGATAATCATTTCTAACAAATCCCAAGAATTTAGAAACTACATTTAAGATTATACTCAAAATCAATTAAAGATCTACACAATGAGATAAGCATACCTAACAAATCCCAGGAATTTAGGAACTACATTGTAGGAGAAGATTTTTATGTAGAATTCATCCCAAATTGCAATCCTGAAACAACGCTATTCCAGTAGAGAGACACATAATCCTAAAGTAAGCACATGAGCTGTATTTGATGTCTTGGAACACTGTCCAAAGTGGCTTGTGTCTGTGCTGTTGTAACCTGTCTGATAGGCCTCCATTATTGTTTCTGACCTGATGGTTCCACAATCCGCTAAGTAGCCACTTTGTGGTGCTTCTATGGCATGATGGAATGTCCTGTTTTAGTGGTGTGTTTACCCACAGCTGTCCTCACCCAAGGAGGTTGTAAACACCAGGGCTCACACTGAGTGTCACCAGAGAGTGTGTACTGTGGCTCCAAGGAGACTTGGACAAAAAAGGAATGATATCCAGCAGCTACATGTGTTGATGGTGATTGATGACTTCTGGGTTGGTGCTTCCTTCCCAAGGGGCTGGAAGGTCTGTGCTAACTAGTCAGAAGGTAAAGTTGGTGTGGGGGAGGGGTGGACACTAATGTGGGAGAGGGAGGGAGGGAGGGAGGGAGGGAGGGAGGGAGGGAGGGAGGGAGGGAGGGAGATATACGGAAAGGAAAAAGGGTACAGAGGGACAGGGACCAACATGATGAGGGGAAGAGCGGGAGATAGGTAGAGAGAGGTGGGAAAGGAGGGAGTCAGACGGAAAATAGGATGTATAGAGGGAGGAGGGTATGAGATGGACAGACATGGAGGTTGAACAATAAAACTACCCTATTCGTGCTGGTGGTGAGAATACAAATGAGTGAATCTGACTCAGCTGCTGCTGATGAGAATTCGCAGTAGAAATCAGATTAACCCTGGATACTAAATCGCTGCTGTATAGAAATGCAGGTGGAATGTGTGTTTTCAATATCATAACTATTTTTCAAGCAGCTCGTTGCAACAGCTGTTCTTTACTGCCTATGAGCAGAGTTAGCCTTTTAGATGCTGGAAAGTCACTGCCAGAAAAGACATACATCAGTGACAATTGCACCAAGAGGTTTAACCATTATTAGTATTAATGCTGGTCTCAGGTATTATCTATGTCACACACATAATGAAAAGAATAATCTAAATAATATGACACATTTATAAAAATTGACATTGTACTAGGTAATAATATAGATATACATTATTGTACTAGGTAATAACATAGATTTACAAATATGGGTACAATTTAGTATATATTTTTCTTCAGAATGAGTGGTTTTGAAAAATTTTAGGATGCATAATATCCTTGTCTGAAGAACTAGAATAAACACAAATCCTCAGTTCCCTGGTGCCAACATTGTTGGCTCTCTGTATCACTTCTCAATCATGTGAATGGGTGTCTGAGTCAAACTACACCTAATATACAGCCCAGGGGGATGTTTATTCCGCTATTATTAGCAGGAGTTTCACTCAATCAGTTTTATTTAATCCCAGTTTGGTCGTGAACTTGGGATCAAAACAACGTTAGTTCACTCAATCAGTTGTACTTGGTCCCAGTTTGGTCGTGAACGTGGGATCAAAACAACGTCAAAGGAATACGTGTATGATAGCAAGCAATAATGTGCCAGTAGCAAAGGGTTACCAACTCAATGGGTTACCAACTCAATGGATTACCAACTCAATGGGTTACCAACTCAATGTTTATGTTTACAAATTCAAATGTTTGGCGGGTGCATCTTTCAAACTGCAAACACCGGCATATTCAGTGCAATTTGGCAGGTAGTATACCTTGCACTTCAGTGTGACTACTGGGAGAAGAATTAAGCTTTACAAGTATCCTCCGCAGGACAAACATCATTCAAATCTCTCATTCCACATCCACCTAATGGGTAAGAAAAAACGTTGACAAATGACTGTCTGGCTACATCTGGCTAAAGATTCCCTGGCGACTATGGCCAATAACTACAGTTGGTGACATATTCACAATGAATATGTGTGACAAATTAGTGTATTATTGATTGATCCACGACACAGATCCTTCATGAGCCGAGGAGTCTGATACATCGATCCCCTGTTACATCACGCTGCAAGGCTCATTTGTAAGCATCACCATATGGTACACCCACGTCACAATTGAGAAAATAATCCTTCTCTTGTGAAATCATCTATGTAGGAACTTGAGATAATTTTGAAAGGATGAGAATTGAACTGGACACAGACAGTGGTAAAATATACACGCCAATATTATTTGTGCAGTAGTTGCAGTATGGCTGAATACTTCCAAGAGAAGTCGAGATGGTGTTCAAATATACAGGTCTGCCAGGGGGTGAAGGGTAAAGCACTTTGAGCAGTCCTAAGGACTGGATGCCATACATTGTTTATATAAATCTAAAAACCTATCTTTTTAATACTGCATATTCTCCTTCTGCAATTTCATCCATCTGTTGATGACCTCTGCTCTGTACTTAACAATGAGATTGCTCAATCCTTTGGATTTGCTGCACCACTGAGCTCAGATTTTCTTGGGATATTGACACTAAAAAAGTAATTCCATTATTATTATTAATATAAAGATATTCCTTTCTTTTAATACATTTAACAACATGAAGCAGTCCGCGATGCAGTTAGAGAACTCTTGTCGTCTTGCCCAGCGTCCTATTAAACCATCTGACACTCAACATATGTCACCACATGGCCACGGTGAAAAACATGAACTCGTAAACTAGGTATTCATCAGATTAGACTGACATAATGAAATTATCTTTATCTTATCTGCCACACACCAGAGACTATGACGACTTAACTCAAGAAGACAAGCAGACATCACTGTGTTGCTATTTTTGAAATCTACAGTAAAAAACCTTTTGTATCTTTATGTATGTACGTGGATATATAAAATGTTTCATATTAAACTGATTTAGTTGTCTACATTGATACCTTGTTAATACACACACTTACTTGGAGAGGACAAGTTTTCTGGATAAAACAATCATAACCCAATATATTAACATTTGTAAATTATGTTCCTATGAAAAGATGTCCGGATACTGAAATATCTGGATTATCTGGGTCTGGATTCTTGAGGTTCTACTGTGTGCATTTAAGAGTAAGATATGTTGAGGTAATTTGTATTGAAAGTTGAGAAAGTATAGATGGAATAGCTTTGCTAAATACACGTGTGTATTCATGTAATCATATATATTTTGAAAGTTTTATAGTTGACTTCCAATTGAATTCAAACAATTCTTCTTCGGATGAGAAGTTTAATTTTAATTGAAATCAAAATGATAAATTAGTGCAACAGCAGAATATAGAAATGTGTATTATATAGCCCAACCCAATGCGCCTGAAACCAAATCCACCAAACGTATGTAGACATCAGCCAGGAATCAATCCTGACTTCCACCTGTAGGACATTTCTCTACCAAGTGACAAATGTGTTTTCTTGCACAGAACTGACTAGGAGACTTAAATCATCCAGGTAATTGTTCTAACACAATCTTCTTGACAAGACCAGTTTGGGCAGAGTGGCCAAATTATACCTTCAGCAGGGTGCCATGCATTTGTATGGTAGCTGACTGTTGGTAGACACTTAGAATGAATAAACAGGTTGTGTATTTGCCAAGCAGCCAAGGTAGAGAGAGCTATTCCAGGAGACAGAACCTTGTGGGTGGACATGTAATTAACTGTGTGCATGCTAAATAGCATTAATCAATTTATTTTCTAGCAGGGGGATTTTCATTACTCTCTATTCTCCTAACCCTGTACATACATAATGATCTGGCAAAAGATATTATATTAATTTTATATGAGAAGATAGTAAGTAACCCTCTCAGAAATTGATCTAAGTTATCCATACATTATCGTCAACTTATCAGGAACATATCAAAATATTTTTGTAAATGATATGTTAATATACATGATCTGCCACCTAATTGATCAGCCAATGTTACATTATCTGCCACCTAATTGATCAGCCAATGTTCCATGATCTGCCACCTAACTGATCAGCCAATGTTACATGATCTGCCACCTAATTGATCAGCCAATGTTCCATGATCTGCCACCTAATTGATCAGCCAATGTTCCATGATCTGCCATCTAATTGATCAGCCAATGTTACATTATCTGCCACCTAACTGATCAGCCAATGTTCCATGATCTGCCACCTAACTGATCAGCCAATGTTACATGATCTGCCACCTAATTGATCAGCCAATGTTACATGATCTGCCACCTAACTGATCAGCCAATGTTCCATGATCTGCCACCTAACTGATCAGCCAATGTTACATTATCTGCCACCTAATTGATCAGCCAATGTTACATTATCTGCCACCTAATTGATCAGCCAATGTTACATGATCTGCCACCTAACTGATCAGCCAATGCTACATGATCTGCCACCTAATTGATCAGCCAATGTTACATGATCTGCCACCTAACTGATCAGCCAATGTTACATTATCTGCCACCTAACTGATCAGCCAATGTTACAGAGGCTCTGCTGGTTTAAATGATTTGCAAATTTAAAGGATCTGCTGATATAAATCATTTGCCTGTCTAAATGATCATCCAACTTACAGAATCTGCTGCTAAATGATCAGATAAGATTCATATTTGTTATAAGTGGAGATGAATGAGGCTGGGGTACCCTTGAGAGGTTGTCAAGAGACAGACCAGCATGGAGAAACTTTGTCGCTGCCCTAAGCACAGGTGTAATAGGCAGTAAGTAAGCAACTGCATGTCAATGGTCAACTGCAATGATCGTTATCATTGGACATACACATATAGATACATCGCAACAAATCTCTAAGAACAAACTAATTTGCAACAGTTAACAATTACTAGTATATTCAATAAGAATGGACTAGACTGAATTATTCAAACACAGTAATTTAGCAAGTGACAGAAATGTTTCTACAACATGGCCATAGCCTACGCAGTTGTGACCCTGCTTCAACCTCAGACCTTCACTGCTGACATATCATGGCAAATGCACTGGAATACTTCATAACATGAGTGATGATATACATAGCCACTGCCAAGTGGGCAGCAGTGGTACGTAGAGGAACAGTTGCCATTGGATCTGTATCTGGGATTGCTGAGATGACATCCACACCCACAGGAATAGCCTCAGTTGCCTGGGTTCACGAACAAGTGGTGATGATCAGTTGGTTCCTGGGCAGTGCATTGCATCTCTGATTTGATGGTGTCAGAGCCTATATATATCTCTCTCAATAAACCCAATCTAGATCCTAATTATAATAATAGTAATAATAAACTTCTACATATCCTATCCTATATCTTCAGGAGCTCGGAAGCAAGGATCATAAGGAAACCTTGAACAGGGGCAAGAGTCATCATTAGAGGAATGGATTTCAAACATTTTATGGTAGTTAATTATAACTTCAGATCCCAAGTGATGTTAATAACTCCCTCAGTATGTAGTTAGGGTTTATTCCAAATCCCAGAAAATTGCCATAGATCCAAATCATGGACCTTCTACCTGGATACTTTACCCCAGAGTACAAATCCAAACCCTACTTATTTGTTATTAACCTTAGACCATTACCCCATACGCAAGTAGCCCCTAACTGCAAACTAAACAGAAACCATAGCTGGAAGTCTAACCTGTTATAATAACTTAAATAAGTTAAATTAACAATTCCAAGAGATTAAAAAAATACTTTAAACCGACAAGAACCATAGGAGCATATCCAAACCATTACAGCTGGTTATGATCCAAATATGAGAGGTCAACTCAGTCAGAATAACAAGTTTATGAGACAAGAAGCTCCTGTAATGGTCAATAACTAGGGCAATGAGTTAGTTCATGGTTGTCCACTCTTGGCCCCTTTGATCAGTCTGATATGCCAAGCCCTCGCCGGTCTGACAGGAACTAGCCATGTCTACTTAGGTAAAACCGGCTACTTCAGCTGAGCTGTAGCATAATTATCATCCATTATTATTATGCAAGCTCAGCACTGAACGTTGGCTAATTTATTCCATGCAAATTCATACATTCCACCGCTGGTTTAGTCAGGCTACTTGTCCTAAATACCACAGGCAAAGCAGAGGGCACAAAAGGCAGTCAAGCAAAAAAGAAAAAACAGAAATGTATGAAGGAGGAACACTGCCACTTAATACCCGTTCGCTGTGGCACGTCACATGTTGCAATGAGTTCTAGACAAAGCTGTGCTGTGTGGCAGTGATTGTGTTCTCTCTGGGTTACAGAGAGTGTCAGGAGGAATCCCCCAGCAGGTGTGCCACTGATAAAGCATTCCTCTGACGTAACAATTGGCGATAATTATTTATGGCGGTTTACGTTAAAACATGTCGCTGACACTTGCCCATGCATTTTTGCAGGGCCGCTCAATATCTATTATACCTAGATGTATACAGCATTGTTCAGCCCCATTTTGAATAATGCATATGGAAACTATGTCAGATGTTAGTTATGGATAGATGGGAAGTAATACAAAAAAACTATCCCTGAACTGAGATGGCATATACCTGTGAATAACTCATGGGGATATATCACTAGAGACAAGGAAATTAACAGGATACTTTTTTATATTGAATAAATAAATAACTAAATAAAGAATAGCACAGAGGCATACAATAAGGAAGCCCACTTCTCCCAGAGGATAATTCACTTCTGGATAACAACCGTGTGCCGACTGTGGGGAGGGGGATGGCTGCGTATGCAACCATCGCACCCTACCAGCCTTATGAGCAAGGACGTGTAATCTGACACAGCTGGGCCACACATAGATTAACAATTATAGAGTCAGTCTTGATAAGCCAATGACAGTAACAATAAGAATAACACTTGTGTAGATGAATCCTCTGAGAGTGAGGCTCTCAGGCTCCGTCTGATATCATGAACAGGGATGTGAAAGAATAAGCTGCACAGTAACGGACCATTGATGATGTAGAAGGGACATAAAATTACAGAAATATAGGTTTTGAGATTTTATGGGAAGCATAGTAATTTTCATTTTATTTTATTTAGTAAAATGGTAAGTTCTTATATTGTGCAATATTTGTTCTGCAGGATCGTTCAAAGCACTTTACACTTCACCGCCGGCACACCTGAGCATTTTAATTCAAAATCAACTCGATTTCTCAGCCATGCTGTAATTACTGTGTGAAACCTACTCATTTATTTATGTCCATTGATGTCTATAACCAAGTACTCATTTATACAGCTGAGTGAACTAAGGCAACGAGTGAATGGAATGGCTCAAGTTTTTAAATGGCAACACCCACACAGTGTTGGGGATTTGTTTCAGATTTCCTTGTTTAGATCCGGACCTTGGAGTTTTAGGTGAAAATCTTTTGATAAATTATTTACACATTCAAACATAGTTTTTTTACAAACTGATCACATGTAAACAAACAAGAAATCTTTCTATTATCCCTGCACAGTACTGCCTTGTCAACTCAATGGTGAATATCACCACACTTTTAACTGACAGATGCAACCAATTTACAAACATGTCACTTTCAATTTCTGTCCACATGAGACATGCCAGCCCAGGGACAATGGACAATGGGCAGCCAGAGTGGTCAACAGACCACACTGACCACAGGTCACTCACACTGGTAATCAGTTATTAATTACATGTCATGCACTCATTGCATTGTTGGACTGTTCAGGGAAGCGAAAAAACAATAGCCCTGTTGTAACCATAGAGTGGAGAGCTACAGCCTAGAGACACCGTTTGTTCAAGTTTGTTTCACAAGGGAGATAATGAGGACTAGTCAGCCGATATGTCATTGATGAATGATGTCCCATCACAAGATGTCAGCCTGGTGTCTATTGTAGCTCGCTGACAGCAACACAAAGCAATATACACTGTTTTTTTATTGACTATGTTTTATAATGTAGATGAGAGAAATGTCATGTTTCATGGTCGTTTATGAGTCAGAAATAAAAACATATACCTAGAGTGTTGGTGTGTTTGTGCATACATGTATAATTATGTCCGTCCATGCATGCATACATTTATATACATTTTCTAAGAGTTCAACATATAATTGTATGTGTGTATGTACATACAAGCTATTGCGCATGCATGTGTGTCATAAACATGTAATGGAATCTTTATTCTTGCACATTAAAAATGGCAATTGTACACTCTTTTAAATACAGTAATTTCTGGAATAATGGCTGTAACATGTATTATATATATTTATTATTAGAAATAGGAGATCAAATCCCTAGCATGGTCCACCTACTCACCAAACGTAACATTTTGCCCTCTTCCCTGTGCTGTAGAAGAAGCATATAATATACTTATAACTCTAACCGAACCCTAATGTTAGGCACACCTCCTAAATCCTATCCGAATCATAATGCACAACCAAGCATGAATCAGATACCACAAAATTAAACATATGAAACAAATATCCACTTAACCACGTACAAAACAGTAGGCCTACAAAGTGGTTAGCTAGACGGTCAACATCGCAGCAGCATAACACACAGGAAGAAGACAATGATTTGAGCAGCCACAGTAATCATAGCCCTGAGCATAATGACAGGGGATATCAACATCAAACAGAAGGCAATTACCAACATGACATGTTTAAACCTTGACATAAAGACAATGTCTTCCTGTCATCTGTGCTAGGGAGGGCATAAATGAGCACATTGATTTCCAGCGCCATCCCTGTTGGAGTTGGTCCGCAGCTAGCAAGGCAATGCTTGGTCTTGAGGGAGCTTGTTAACAGACAATCTATAACTAACCATTCAGGGTTAACAGCCATGCACAGGAACTGGGTCAGGCCAGAGATGGTCCTACCAAACAAGATACGATATCTTGCAAACATGCAGTGGCGAGAAACAATGCCTCTGAGGTGTGCATATGCATGCATGAGTGTGCATGCATGTGTGTATGTGTGCATGTGTGTTGGTTAGGGCTCCTGTCATGTATTAATGTAATATTTAAGATCTTCATCTACGTTGTTAATAGGATGAACTATTTTGAATAATAAACATCAGACAATCCCATGGGTGCCCTGTGGGCGGCATCAGTAGCTGGGAGAAAAACTGCTTTGTTGATATTCATATTTGTAGTGTGTGGATCTCTGTAGGCTAACTAATGATTATGAATCACCCTGAGTGATATGTGCAGTCGGTTTAATAAGTGTGCACAGTTTTGTTAAAATCTTTGACATAATTTACTTGGTTACATTAGATAATTTGCAAAACAGTTACACAAAGTTTCTAAAGTGATGGAGCAATGTTCACCATTTGTGATCAACATATAACCAGACCTGGTCAAAAATATTTTATTAGTTTGTCCAATGATTTTATCAAAACAAAATCACATGATTTGCAAAAACAACACGTTGTAATCAATACTAGATAGGTTTGATCACGCAAGAAACAATACTGAATACTTTACTGTTATAAATAAAACAGTGTGCATGCCAATGAATACACAAAACAGCCATGTTTACTATAACTATAAGTATTACCCAGAAGGTTGACTTATTTTCGAGCCACCTGCAGAGCTAAATTCTCCTGGCATAGGTTTATCAATCTGTTCCCTCTGCATAGGTATGACTCACTCTGAACAGGGGATCTGGGTGGAAACTGAACCCACCCAGCCCTAAATGAAACCCGCACACTGCATTACTATTCATAAGACACAAGGGACTAAATCACCTGGATAGTAGTTGACACCTTCAAGTGGTGAAAGATGTGAAGCTTACACCTTGTGAGAGCTCAGACTCAGAGGTATCAAGGCTTGTCTGCTGGCCAGTGGAATGATACACTCCTGTAGCAAGTCACATTTTGTAATGCCTTTCAGAATATTGTAATGGTTGTTCACCATGTATTCTGACACAGAAAAATAATTAAAGACTCAGCTGTCCAAAAACAAATTACCTGTAGACCATAAAATACCCCAAGAAAATACTACATACTAAAGAGAATTTGTCCTACCTACGCTAATGTTTGAAAGTCTGGTTGGGTCCAATAAATGAAACGTTATTCAGAGAGGCATGAGTTGACAAAAACAAAACTTAGAGTTGCTATAACAAGCCCCAATCTACTAAACTGATATCCTATTTCATCACTTCACCACCATTCTAATGTGGTGGTGAATGGGAAACAATATTTTTAACTAATTCACCTTAAGTGAACGACAAAGAGGAAGAACTAATTTACCATTTTATGGCAGTGTAAATATTTCTTGATTAAACCAACAGGCATTTCAAATTCACACTTACTAGTTTCTGACATTGCAGTAGAAAGCAAATTAACAACTATTTTACAATGCTTCTCCACGGAAACACTACACAAGCTCTTGGACACGCAAGTCAAAAAAAAATTTCTGTTTTTTCTAAACCTGACCTACTCAGTGCTTCCAAGGGACGGCAGGTGTTTGATAAATCCCAGCCTCTTCACTTCTCTTCACCTTGGCATGCACTGCAGACTCATTAACTGACATTTGCATCGCATCTGTGGCACATCTGTGGCGGACTGAATCCCTGAATACTGTCATCAAGCCCTGATTTCATATTCAACTTTCATTACAAAGTCTGATAGCACGGACTCTGCAGACAGTACGCTTTTTACCCGCTGGCACAAATGAATGCAGTAAATTACGAAGGATGTGTAAAACTGTGCGGATATGATACAGCGCCATGTAACTGCGTATCGCTTCCACCCACTTAACAGTCTGGGTAATGATACCGGTCATTGTTTTTGCGTAATAAAACACTCAGAAAAGTTTCATGAAAAAGTTCTCAAGACTATCCTTATGACCTATGTTAAGCAGTAAACAGAATTTAACCCATTCCTCACAAGAGCCATTGTCTCGAAGTAATTAGCAACTGGCAATGTAGTACAAAGTATTAATTTCACATATAAAAAGACAAGTGATAAAAACATTTAATTATTATTTAAATTAATTATTTGATTGATGAGGTAATTTTAAATACATTATTTGATTGATGAGGTAATTTATAGTGTTAATTTAAAACAAAATGTTTTAAGACCATCTCTAATGTCAACCATTCCAAATAAAACATTCTTTCAGATGACACATTTACCTGCCACATGTAACCAAAACATTGGGCAAATTACTGCCAGATATTGCAACAATCAACACCACAATTACACCATGGATTTTGCTTTGTTAATTTTACAACACTGTTTAACGTAGATGACTTGTGGTCAATAGCTATGTGAATAAACTAATTAATTTTTGCCTTACACTGACTTCTACTGGCAAACAATCCAACAAAGCTTACTGAAATAATACCACAGGGTGTAAGTTGCTTTTCAATATAGACTTTACATTGTGAAACTCCTGTTGTCATCTCATCTGTTCCCATTTTTGCACTGACCACAAGTAATCAAGGTATGATTTAATAGAATTACAACCCTTTTTCAGAACAGCACAAAGGTACACGGACAGTTGTCACTGTCTGTCACTCACGGGAAGCATTGACCTTTCCTAGAACATTCCAGGAATACATTTCAGCAAATGTGGGCAGGTTGTGTTCTACGAAAGCATGTTCCTGATAACGTTTGTTACCATAGTTCTGTCACCGAGTGAGAGAATGAACCGATCCATCAGTTGACCCATTTACCCATCCTTTTTGCAATTCTGTCCACTAGAGGGAGGGGTAGATCACATTCATTTCTGGGTTTACAATGCTTGAACAAAATGCCAGTGATTTTGAAAAAAGGTAAAATGTATCGGACACACAATGTTTTCAGTCACACTAAAAATCTTTAAAAATGATTGTTTTTTTGTACTGTACATTTCTGGACACCTATTATTTTTACGTGTTCATGCTGTCCATAATGACTATGTTTTCGGACGCCAAAAATAATTTTGTGTACGGTATGTTTTCGGACAGCTGAAAATGTATTTATTTTTAGGTGTACATACGGTCATCACGTTATCCACTTTTGAAAATTGTTTGTCCACTGATAAAATAGTCATGAACAGGAAGAACGAGTTTGACCACTGACACAACTGTCAGAACAAGGAACATTATTTTGACCAGTGACAAAACAATCTAACAAACATTGTCAGAAACACATGTTCCTAGAACACCACACATGCACTTCTGCCAAAGTGTATTCCTGAAATATTCTAGGAATGGTCAATATTTTTTAAACACAGAAAATTATTTCGTCCACTGACATAATAGTCATTAACAGGGAAATGGATACATTTACACACTGTCACACTTTTGCATTGAACATGTTTTACTGCCTTGTTGCAGGTTAGCAGCAAATGAATGTGTAAGTGATGGATGGAACCCTTGTGTATAAAGACACAAACTCCTTTGTCTGGGTGATAAATGGCAGACAGCTTCTTCCATGCTGATGTCACAAAAGTATACAAGATAAAAAAGTAGTTTTTTTATATTAAAACTGAACCGTAACATTGTGCAGAGAGCGAAATTGCTTGACTCACATTTTGCAATTTGTTAATGGGAAAAATAATACAGTAAATCTTTGCTTGATGGTCACCTCAGTAATACAGCAAAGTATGGAAGATTAGTCCCGCTAATATGGTCACCTCGCTATTCAGGTCAATTCTGTCCAGTCTCGGGGCTGATCTTAATACTGAGGTTCCCCTGTGGCTGTCTAACATGAGAGAGGAAAACAGACAGATAAAAGAATAAATTGTAATAATTTTGCTATCCCAATGTCTTCGAGCTACATTACCGGATATTTCCAACTTGCTGGAAAAAGCACAAGCTATACTTGCTGTCAGTCAAAATGTCACTTTGTTCCTGTTATTGGGATATTGCAGACGGATTTGTGAATAACGCTAAGCTGACATTGATCTGACAGGAAAGAAGGCAATAAGCCTCTGATCAATGACAACCAAGCCAAATCTATGTGCGCTATAAATATCAAGATGGCCCAAACAGATATAACACAGATACTTTTTTATCAATGTGCATGTACACCTTTAGTAGTAATGAGAAAGTCCACAGCCCTACTTAAGTTGTTGAAAGCATACTCCTGAACAGTGATTTGTAAATACTTCTTCTTATAAATCGGGTCACTGTTTGTTGGAACAAACTTCCTGAAGAAATACTGTCAACACTACACTAAATATAATACAGCTTTATGAAGAAATAGAAACGACCTTGTATGACCTTGTATAGTAAGTAATTTACTATGTAGTTATTGTAATATTACTAATGAAGATTGGTTTCATGTCGGATGTATCAAAGGTGTACTTCAACCCAATACACGGGTCAGTACTGGACACAAGACCCCTTGAGTCAACATCCACATTGGTCAGTCAATGTATATGTGTGTTGTACCACATCAAAGCTAATACTGACCTTCCATTAATCTCAAGGTACATGTTTGCTGTCACCGAAGCACAAAGAAAACATGGTTCAGAATATTGTTTCTATTTATATTAACACCTTTAGTTTACATAGCCATTAAGGCCAACTACAACTGAGTTTGGAAACATGTTGTTGTCTTACGGTTCACTTATTGGGCAATTCCATACGTGTCGTGTCGTGCGGGACACCCAAAGGTTATTTTTAGAACACACAACCATGCAAACACCAGCTGTTATGTCACTAACCGAGAGTCCTCCCATGTGCTAACTTATACCTATTGCCAACAGTGCTCAGTAACTTCTTGTGAAAATTTAATTAGTAAAAAAGTGGTGTCATACGGGATGCAGAGAATAAACAATTTTTTGGTCAACATATTAACTTGGGATAATTCTGTGAGTTGATGATGAAAACATTCTTAAAACTTATTAAAAAATAGTTAATGATCTTAACAAGTAGTCAGATGTTGTTTCATTAAAATGTAAGCTTTTTTACCGTGTTAACAAAATGTTGTATCTAAAAAGAAAAAGTATCGTACGGACAGCGGAAAAGTGTCATACGGCACATCTCTGAATAACATCACAGTTAACATTTGAAATTCCTTTTAATTATCATTTTTATAAAAAATATGCTGAAAGTATGTAACTGATATACAGGACTTTAATTCAGCATTTGTATATAATGATAAAAATTTAACATAATTTATGATAATTAATAATGTGTTGTACAGGATTAATTGTGTCGTATGGGACAACGTAAACTGTTATTAAATATAAGGATAAGCTCCAGGTCTACAAAAGCAGCAGTGTAAATGTCCAATAAAATCATATAGGTATGTAGCTTTCCAATTAGGCCTAATTTCAACAACCAGACAGCCTACAGTTGCAGGTTCAAATTCAGAACACTTGAAAATACAACACTGAAGAGTCTAAATACAAATAATTTCAGTCTACCATAAAGTCTTGGTTTAATTTCAATATTTGGTAAATAGAGACAGGTTATGGGGTGAAACACCTCTATTTTCTTAATGTCATTGCATAGGCAGTCATTTGACATGCAATGAAAGTGTGCAGATTCTGACAGAAAACACTGATTCATTTTTTCACTGTAACTGTTCGACCGATCTTCCACAGAATGGCATTTGCAGGGTAGAACAGTGTGTCCGTTGGAGTTAGCCATTGGAATGAAATACTTGCCTCATCTGTGCGTGACAGATACTTTAGTTCTCCGCCTGTGATGTAGATCACTTCATCATGTTCACCATGGTAAATACATAACATCAATCACTAACTATATAATGCTTGCAGGTTCCTCTGCGAAGTGCTTTCAAATGAATTCAAACTTGTATTTTACTGATAGAACTTGAAGAAGCTACATCATTGACTTATAAAATATGAAGCCACCTGTTATTTTAGTAGGAAATCAAACAGTTAGGGCAAACTTGAGATGAGCTATGCCTAAAGAAAAGATGCCAAAACTGTGATGTGTCGTACGGGACAATTTTCAAATATCAATTAAATATAATCTAATTAAAACAATATTTTGTAACTAATTTATTTTATAACTTATAGGTTGAATTTAGAGAATTTGAAGTAAAAAAAATGTGCATGGAAAGTAACATTACAAAAACTTTCAGCCTTGTGTGTGTCATACGGGACATGGCACTAAATTAATTAACACACTTCACATCCATACTACACTGTACTAAATTTAATGTTGTACATTGGATATACCCCTAATGAGTTGACTTATAGCACTTAGTTACTTTAAAAAGCTCACTTAAACAAAAAAATTGTTAATAAAAGTCAGATTAAAAAAATTTCTGAAAAAAAATATATTTTTATGGTTCTTAAATTTTTTCTAAAAACACCATGTAATTTTTTTTCATAAAAAACAAATTGTCCCTGTCACTTGATATATATCTGAGCACATGAATCACCTATATCGTCAGGAATTTTTTTATTTAGCATGTAAGGACACCTTTCTATGGAATCGCCCTATTTAGTACTATGATGGTATTTTTTCTTATACACTGTAATGTGGTTAAATTATACAGTTAGTCATATACATACATATAAATAGACAGACAAGTGAGACAACCCTTCACATTAGGATAGAACATGTTCTGAATAAATTCCTGACTGTGACGATTTTGACATCAAATGTTATGTTAAATTTATAATACATGTAATTTCGATCCAGAATTACACTATCCTGGATCCAAATATAATTAAGATACTCATTGATGAGCAAAGATATTCTCACAGAATTGTTCCTGCAATTAATAATTTTGTGTGATCAATATAACTTGACATCAGTGTGGTATGCATGGAATTATGTCACCATAGTGTACAACCTTGATCCCAGTGGAAATAAGCTACACTATCTTTACAGTTTATCCTAGGTTATAAAATAACACCATTTATCATGTTATCAATCATATCTTAATCATATACAAATGTTATGCAAATCAATGTATTTATATCTTCGACTTAATACATTAAATCAAATCCAAGTACGTCATCTGGGTGTAATGTTAGACAGCAAAAATTCCCGAGAAATTTTTCACCAGTCATAATGTCATATAAAGGTGTAACTTGATGACTCACCTAGCACTACAAAAAGTCCTTCCACACAAATGGTTGGGTTTCTGGAAAAGCTCGCAATAAATGCATATGGCTGCCAATCACCACTTCTCTGCTTTCATTTGGCTAAATCTACTGTAAGTTCTTGCTCAATAAAAATTTATTAGCTCATGTGAACAATGACAAAATTATGCACGCCGTGATTTCTGTTGCGCCATAGAAAGTTCCATCGATTGGGCCATTCAATACAAGCACCAGTGACAAATCACTGTGACACTGGGACAGCTACTGCAATCAATAAGGTATGGACACACAAATGTATATATATTATTATGTCATAATAAGGGTCGGGAGACTCCTACCAAGACTAAAAATTAATACAGTCGCTATCATAGGAATATTATATACATATATTGGTATATAATTATACATTTTTAATTACTTAACTTTCAACTACATTCATTTTTGAAAGTGTTAGTAATTTGACTTTTCTGGGAAGTATTTAGCCACACTGTAATAATACAAAACTATTAATTTACATATATCCACCCCTGCCTATATCCAGGTACTCACTTCTACAACTGAGCAAACTGAAGCAATGTGGAGGTAACAAAATTACCCAATCTTTCAAATAGCAGAAGGAGGATTAGATCTAACTGTGATCCATTCAGTTGGAAGTCCAATGATGGCCTTGTAACTACGTTGCTATGACGCTCCACAATGCTACAATAGTTTACCTCCTAATGCATCAGTAAATTATGTTTGAGATCATCAATGGACTGAGCAAAAACAGTGAAATGTACTCTAGACACTGGTAGATATTTGTGTATGAATAGTATTTGTGCAGCAACTGCAGAGTGGCCGAATTCTTTCTAGTGAGTGACATCAAGGTGGTGCTTAAATGAACAGGTCTGCCATGGCGTGAAGTGTAAAGTGCTTTGAACAGTGCCAAGGACAGGATACTGCAATACATAAGAACTTACCTTTACATGTTTTCATTGTATAAGAACCTATACCAAGTGACATTAGATTAGAATTAGATTAGTTTCTGCATGCACACACCTGCAATAGGAAACAGACATAATACTTTCTGTCCTCAACATCTTTTACTGTTAACAAATCACAAACAAAAAACAATTTTGACTTACCTCATTTTTATAGAATCCGATGTGCTTGTCAGAGACGTAGATTTTTGGATGATATTTTCATGATAGAAATGTTCGCCTTCCTCTACAGGCATGGTGGCCACTCAACACTGCTCGCTGCGTGCTAGTCTCTTTGGTTGACTGTCAGTGTCGAATGCCCATCTAGTGAGACACAAACAAGCATCATTCACGCATCAGAGTCTTCACAATGAATGCACAAGACATGCTTTACATAGACAAGCCCATTAGACAATCACTCCATGTCCAGATGTGTTATCGCATTACCACCAGGTTGATATCGGTCCCACACGCTTTCTGGTGTCTGCTGCAGATATCACAACATGCACTCTCCCAGCAGGAGATACTGGGTGAAGCTGTGCGATATCTTACTGGCTCCCCCCGCCGCGACAGTCACCTGTATGGCTTCTCTGCGCAAGCCTCGATGCTAATACATGCCTTCGTGAGTTGTCCACACCTTGATGCAGTATAAACACATCATGCTCAGGTTCTATGACAGATAATCCCTTTCACAAGAGTGTCAATCACTCGCGGAATCCAGTGCACTGAGAACCACCATCGGTGTCAATAATACATCCCAGTGGTAGTCAATTGACAGCTAAAGTAAACGTTTGCTGACCACACAGATGTATATGTCCCCAGCTGACCAGTTGCGTCAAGTTAATTACATATGTCTGCTACTGCCACGGAATGCCAAGGTGTATGCAGCCAGTGATATTGGTTGGAGCCTCTAACATGATCGCTGCGATAGTCTGCCAATCAATGCCTGGCTGGCCACGCTGCTGTAGGCTTTATAACGGTTACGGCAGGTCTAGACGCTTTACTGGGCGGCTAGGTAAGGCTGGGATGTATGGTGGTGCCATCTAGGGGATATGAGGAGAGCCTCGGAGGTTGTACAGAGTATAATTATGATAGCCTTTTTGTTGTGGGTGGTTTGTGTGTGTCCGTGGTGGAAGTGGGGTAGGGATGGAGTATGGACGGTGGGTGCAGGTGTCTGTGTGCATGCATGTGTGCGTGCATGCCATGCATGCATGTCTCTGTGCATCAGTGAGTGCGTACAGTGAGTTTGATGTGCCATTGAGCTCTGGATATGAGAGTTTTGGTGCCATAGAAGTCTTTATTTACTATTACATGTATAGTCATTATATAGACTGTGTATTGTGATTGTGTACAGGATCTCAGCAAGTGTGTGGACAGATGAAAATGTATCTAGGTGTGCAGACAGGTGTCTATATGCATGCATGTCAGCACACATACATGCACACAGACGTCACTGCCACACACCCGCACGCAAACACGCATACACATATGGACACATACTGCAGCCAACAGATTCCTTCTCGAGGCAAACGTTATCATCACCTATTAATTGAGCACAATTTGACCCACAATCTCTGTACCACCTATACACCCCAAAGATACACAACCCCAATATATCCCACACCGTCCACTGCCACTGTCCACTGCCACCGTGACCATCCATCACTTCACCACAGCAGGTATAATACACAAGCTCATCATGGGCTTATCAATGCTGATGTTTCTCACACCTATATCATTCTGGATGCTTGTCTAGGGTGAGCTTACTGACATTGATGATGGGTTAGTGATTAGTTGGAGCAGTCAGGCATTTAATATGGTGCCTGAAGCCTGGGCCTCATGTTACATCCTACTTACTGGTGGAGCTGGCCTGGAAGTGTAAACTCTACACCTCTAGCTTTGCTCTCTCTCTCTCTCTCCATCCCTTGCTTTACCTACCCCAGTAAACTATCAGTATTTCATTCAGATGCAGGTAAACGTATGATATTTAGCATATATATATATATATATAATTCTTCTTGCATACACACACACACATATATATATATATGTATATATATATATATATATACACACATATACAGGTATAAATTAATGTCATTAAATTGGCCTATTCCAATCTACACTTGACTTGCATTGCTGCTTTGCATAGGAGGGTGTATGTGACAGTGGGCGCATAGGAGGGTGTATGTGACAGTGGGCGCATACACACACACATATATATATATATGCAAGAACAATTTGTTATATTTAAAATATATTTATTTCTGTCAACATCAATAAATCCAGCTGTGTTACTGTACATTTATTTGTGTATTTTTAGTGAACTCTACAACTTACTTTAATAGTTTTTTTCATATAATTTTATTTGTATAGCGCGTCAATCCACCAAGTTGGAGTTAGCACTGTGCTAGAAAGATATTACTGTTATACTGTTATGGTGATTCAATCAAACAGAGATGAGAATGCTGTGTTGAATTAATGGGGTATCATTGCAAGAAAGAAGACGTAATGGAGATACAGTGACACCTCACTATTAAGGTCACCCTTGGGACTGGACAAAGGTGAACTGAATAGCAAGGTGGCTGTATTACTGAGGTGACCGTAAAGTAAAGTTTGACTGTATAAGGAAAGAGATAGGTGTGGTGTGTGTAACAGATGACCTAAGAAAGATCACTGTGGTGGTTTGGACATATGGTACAGAGACAGGAAGACGATGTGTTCAAGAAGGCATGGAGGCTGCTGGTGGGGAGGACAGACACAGCAGGGGATGGCAAAGGGTACGGATGAGGGACGTAGTGAGGAGAGACATGGAGGTGGCAGAGGTCGTGGAGGAGAACACAATGCACATGGCATTGTGGTCAGGAGAGACATGGGGGTGACAGAGGTCATGAAGGAAGACACAAAGCACATGGCATTGTGGTCAGGAGAGACATGGAGGTGACAGAGGTCATGGAGGAAGACACAAAGCACATGGCATTGTGGTCAGGAGAGACATGGAGGTGACAGAGGTCATGGAGGAAGACACAAAGCACATGGCATTGTGGTGAGGAGAGACATGGAGGTGACAGAGGTTGTGGAGGAGCACGCAATGGACAGGGCGTCATGGCAAATTAGAATCTGAGCTGTCACTTCTAATTAGGAATATAGGGTCGAAACATGATGATGAAAGGTGTGACATTTAGGACAGTTGCTATCTGACTCCTGCCTGACATTTGCAATTCAATTTGTTTTGTGTGAATACGTATTAGTCCAGAATATAGTATACTCTTTGACACCTATTTAGCAGCATTTATTCTTGTCTTTCTTTCCAGGAAGACATCACACAAAGTTGTAGAATAATTAATTTCTTAATCAAGTTAAATGTCACATGGCACAAACAATATGTCTGGTATATTCAAATATTTCGAGCATCTAAATGCATTGTAATGAGTCGGAATAAAATGTATACACCGACCTTTCTGTTTCCTGTTTAATTTGAATGTCTTGGGACAAATATCATGTTTCACTGCAAACGGATCAGAACATGTGTGATAACATTGGTTTCTCAATACATCATGTTTCAATTGTCAAGAGGTTTTAAAAGATAAAGTTTATAAATGATACTAGAATTAACATAACTACTTTGCAACTTTAAAATGAGGTTGTATGTTTTATTACCTAGAGTCAGCCAATGGTTGGTAATTATTAGCAGGAAATTCACTAAACGAGTCTTGAATCAAAAACAAACAAACATCAAAGGGACCAGCTAGCTACAAATATCGCCATTAGAGCGTGTTGTGAATTGGAATGTTTTGTTTACAATTTTAACATTTTACAGTTAAAACATTCAAACTGCAAACATATTAAAAAAAATTGGTAACACCTTAGAGGCCGCATCAGCAATAACACGTTAATTTTTGTCAATGCAGTCTCATAAACTACAGAAAATATAAATGAATACTTCTTCTCAGGAAAAGATTATGCAAAAATAGGCAGAGCTTTATTTACCATAACAAAGTAACAACTATTGTCATGACAATGATTTGTTTCTGGTTGTCAAGAATGCATTTATTCAAGCTTTTAAACATCCATGTCACGCAACACTTTATCGTAAGTTTTTGTAACACTAGACTTAATTACATGTATTCACGCAATGCTTTATATTTTTAATTACGAGTATTCAAGCAAGGCTTGATATTTTAGAACCAATCACAATAAATGTTATTATTTACATTATTCTGTATAGTCACAGTGAGTTAGTATAACAAAGACAACATTATTAATATCAATTATGACACGGGACAATACCAACAAACAATACTTCATCTATTCAATAACACAAATAATGTTTATAATAATAACCTTGTATGGTTTCATATACATACAGCTTTATCCAGACAGAGTCGATTCTGAAACACTATGACATTTCACTCAGTCGCAGTGCAATAAAACTAAACATCAAATGATTAATTAAATATATTAGTATTAATTTATTCCAGACACATGGACAGTTCATAAAAACAGTGACACACAGTTCCAGTAAATCAATAAACAGGCAATAAAAGTAATAAAATGTGGAATACTCCTCTTTATTTTGGAGACAGTTTGTTCTACAGATGTGGAGCTGATTCATCAAACAAGAACATGACTGGAGAAACCACCACACCTGTTTCTATTAGTTGTACATGGGAAGGTCTTTGGGAACAACTTACTGCTTTTCATAACTCTCCAACTAATTTACGTCCACTAAAATAAGGTTTTATACATAACATGTGTTAACAGCAACTGTTACTGGTGTTTACTCTTCTTAAATATGTACACAAATGTACACCAACTTTATGTACAAACCAGCTCCAAGTACACCTATTTATCAATGAGTACTAACTGGTACATAATACTACATACACATAGTACATTAGTAGATAGTACCGACCTACATTTGTGCATTTGTGTGTGTAGTATGTACAATAGCTTGATCAAAATTTAAATGATTTTAGTTGGTATCATTATATAATTTAATCAACTTATACATGTGTATGCACACATGCATGTTCAGATCCAGACACTAAATATGACCAATGCGCCATGCATCATGTTTTTGTATCAATGACATCACATACAGCAGTAATATAAACATGGCACAACCACTTGTGCATGTGAATAGATGTGTATATCAATGTATGCCTGTAGATAAAGGTAGGTCATAAATGTTACCTAATGACTGGCAACTTTACACTGCATTTCATCAAGTCATTCCTTACCACAGAACCATCGTTGTAAATTTCAATAATACTGGTTATATACTGCCGCTATTAAATGAACAGGATTGCCTTCTAGTAAACTGAATGGCTGCATTGTTAAACAAGTAATTAATGGACAAACTACTTGAGGAAAGGGTTAATATTTTCCAAGGAGTGTAACTGTGTTTCGGAGTTTGGCAGCAGACAGCAGACTGAGTTTTTCTGACTGTGTTTAAGAAGAGTGACAACAGGCATAATTTGTTGTGCACACACTGACAATGCCCACGTGAGAAGTGTCATTACATTGTGTAGCCATGTGACAAAGTTGTGCTACCACACTGGCACTGTCTGGGCTTGGTACACTGTTTTTATCAGTACAGCATTATTATCAATGTGGTTTTGTCGTGATTTGACAGGGACATTTTATACGGGCAGGAAACAGAAGCTCTTATTCTGTGTCTGATTGAAAAGTGCACTCAATCAGGTTAAAATATATTGATACCAACCAAAATCAGTAAAATGTTTAAGGGTAATAACAGAGCTGCAAGAAAATGATGGCATACCAAGATGGGTGGTTGCACAGTAAATGGACATTGAACACCAGAATTCAAAACTGATTTTAAATATAATAATACTGTAACTTAGAAATTGTACATTTTACCAGTATGCATTATTAATTGGCAACTGTTCTGCGGAGTCTTAAATAAACACTTGGTTCAGAACATTAAAATTGTAACTGGAAGCCCCCAAGGTCTGCCTGATTTATCATTTAATCAGAATAAACAAGGTTATTTTCTAACATACCCAAATAAACAAGGTTAATTTGTTAATGTAGCCGAACTCCCCAAGCCTGCCTGATTAATTATAATTATGATACCATACTGTACATACACACAACATGGCAGGGAACCTTACAAATTTATAAATCCCAATAACATCTCCCTAGAATATTGATGAAGACCCTCAAGATGAGACTATCACTGATAAACATGTTTATGAACGTACCTGTTCTGGAAATCCGCATTTATTCATGTCTAAATGAGTCACACGGACGCTGCTATGTGGTAATTTCAACATACACTGTATCAGGTAGATACCAACATCCGAGCAGAATCTCACAGCAACTCTGAAACCAAGGTGTCGTATATGTCAATCGATTCAACCGAATAAAATAGAATTTGATTCTTACCAAGACCGAGTCAACTAGCCACGACTGCAGGCGTTAACCGTAACCAAAGATACAGGAGCCGTTGTTAAGCATTTTCATTACGTCTGTAGCCATAGGTGGTACGACACCTGCTCAATGCATACATAACCTCATTACTGGGATAACGGTGGCAATATATCTATAGTTCAAGAACATGCCATGTGATGGTGCCACCTGCAGACAGAGCGAGGTTGAAATATTTGGATTGACAGTTAAGCCCTACCGGAATAATGTCAGTTTCCATCGATAGGTATGTATGTTTTATCATTTTCTTTTATTATTTTATTTAGATGTTCTTATATTATTTTCCAGGGAGTAAATATTTTTTTACAATTATGCAAATAATTGTTTTTCCTTGTGTTTGGATTAATATAGGCTCACAAATAAATTATTTGTATTTTTTGTTTTTCTAGAGTCGGTTGTGTACCGAAAACAGAAATGCTATTTTGGTCTTGGTTTTGGTTGAGTACTGGCCAAAACTAGGTTCTTAGTCGTGAATTTCTATTACTTTGTAATGTTGACTATTGCATCTGGTAGAGAATTCCAATCTTTTATTGTTTTTATAAACATAATTTATAACAGTTCTTGCTGGTGTGGACAGTGTTGAATGCTTTGCTATTTAGATACTGTGATAGGCATTGTACTGGCTGCAGGAGGTTTTTGACAGGCAAGAACAGGTGACCATAGATGGCTTTGTGCAATATGGTGAGGCGTCTGGTTGTTAGTTGTTCTAGGTTTATTTTAAAAACATTTCTGACACGCCAGTTTCTCTGGATGTAGTCATTAAGGCAAAAACGAGCTGCCCGTCTTTGGACCATTTCTATTTTGTTGATGAGGACCTGCATGTGGGGGTCCCACGCGGAAGTTGAGTATTATAAGAGTGGTCAGACAAGGGTTGTGTAGGCAGTTGTTTTGATATTTTGGGGGCACGATTAGAGATTACGTCTGATAAATGTTAGAGTACCGTTTACTGAGGTTGTCATCTGTTGGACGTGTTTCTTCCAGGTGAGATCTTTGGTGATACACACTCCTAGATAGTCAGACTGTCGGTTTCCTGTAGTGTTGCATTTCCTAGAGTATAATTAAAATGTTTTGTTTCTTGCATGGGTCAGTCTCATTATATTGAGGTTAAATTTCACAATTGCTATCGAGGTCTGTTCTGTGTGTTCCTACGAGGTCAGTCTTTAGTGCTATTAGGACTTCTCCTTTTGAGTTGTCAAAGTCTCTGTCTTTTCGAATGATTGAATAATTGGAGGGGAACAATTCACTACTGTCAACTGAGCTGTCTAGGTGTGTGTCAGTGCCCATAATTATGTTAGGGTTGTAATCTTCAATGCACACGGCAAGGTCCGAAACTTTGCTCCTGATACTACAGAAGTTTACTACCATGGTTTTCAAGGATTGTCTCTTAGTAGGTGTTTTCTGAGTGTATTTCTTAGTTTTACTTGTTTTACATGGTCTAGTACTATTCGAGTTACTGCTTGTGTTATTATTCCTTTGTTTGTATGGAGAAGAAGTGGCTAGAGGTAGGTGGAGTGGTTCACTGCACTCAGATGTGGACGTGCTGTTTGTTAGCTCTATAGTTGAGTTTGAAAAAAGTGAAATTGCGAAATTAGGAATGCCGCACTGGCAGCAAATCCATGAGACTTGGCTGTTTTTGAGGGCATTATATGCAAATGTTGACATTCCCATGCAATCTACATGGTACCATGAATTGCAATGATCACAGTATGTTGCTCACTGGTCCCATGTTGCTGCTTTTTTGCAGATGGCACAAGGGAATTTGGGATTGTATGGACCTGGGTTTGGGCTAAGATCACCAGCTTGCATGAAGATTAAGATGGCAAAGCATGTTGGATGTTTTTGGTTTAAGGAGGCTACCTTGTAAAAGTTTTTTGATTTCCATCCTGTTATGGTGTTTGTGGATGCTGGGAAGTACTTGTAATCAACGTCTGGGGACATAAGTAGAGATTGCTGAGGATTGGCAGTTCTAGTCAAACTTTCACCAGTTCTTCTGTTCTATCCTACGTATTAGTCCACATAGCAGTAGCATATAGATGGCGCAACTGTTCATCTTGGATTTGAACGTGGTAATCACAATATAAATAAAATCTCAATATTAAAGTATACAATCACAGTAATTATATAATCACAGTCGATATAGTCACAGTAGTCTTCAATGTAAAATTGCAGTAAATGTAAATCACAATTCTTATCAATATAAAGCTGCTGTAAAATATTACATAAAAATCAAGTTGGTAAAAACTTAAAGTAATAAAAATAATTATTGCTCTGATAAAAGTTGAGTATTTGTGTTTTTTTACAGGCTGCAGTATTTTTTAATCTAACAGACTAAAGGAGAGTGTGATTTTGTTACAAGAAGCTTTGTGCAGTGCAATTTAAATGTAGGTCTTCGCCCTGGTTGGGGGCCCCAGGGCGATACTGGATAAAAAGCATCTTGGTGAAAGGCCTGTTAGTAGACAGTTTATTGTATACTATGTTTACAGTTGGATTTTAATTGGTTACTGACAGCATATAATTTTGGAATTTTAAATTGTGTAAATAAAGTATATAGTTTATGGCAATATGTATAGCACGTTAAGTCTGAGAGAATGAACTGTATGTTGAGGTATTTTGGGGTGGTTTTGGTTTCGTGCACTTTATGTATGTTGTTTAGCAGTTCGCTATCTTGTTTGAAACTTTGGGCTGGTTGTTACGCAAATTTAATTCTGGAAAACGTGGCTTTGGGGCGATTGATTGCAAATGTTGTCTTATATAGGTATTGTAGTGGTGGTACTTTTACACATCTGTAAGTTTGTATTAATAAAAGTGTTAAAAATTGGTGTTATGATTAATAAACGAAGCGGTAAACAATGGATACTACAACACCTGACTGACGCATGGGAACTCATTGGTACTAGGCCTTATCAAAAACACCAATGATCTCTCCTGCCTGCCCAAGCCAAGTCAAGCCAGCTCATCAAAGACAGCGATGATGATAAATGACCCAGGCCTGGGTAATAAATTAATTTGGTTAATTCACTAAGTAATAATACAACTCATCATTTTTGTAAGTATTTCTGTTAAATTGCATTTTCTCTTTTTACTAATCTTAATTAACTTATATTACCATATTTGTAGAATGGAGGGAACAATTTGAAAAATTTAGTTGTCTGCATGCTCCTTAATTCCTGAACTCTAAACTGAGAGTTTGTGCTCCAAAATGTGTACACTAATCCAGCCGTGTGTATATTTACCCTAACCAATGTCTTTTACCATCCAGTCCACTCCCAAATGTGACAAATGACATACCCTAAATATTACAGTCTGCATGATAAGCAGTAATTACAACTAAATGTAGAACAGCAGGAAATTAAAATGACTCCACCTCCATTGAACTGAAAGTAATTTTCTCTCCCTATTGTTTTACTGCATGCATCATTAGGCGTCCACTCATGCATGACCTGATTTGAGGTTATTAACATAACTGTCTGGGTCACGGACATATCAGGGTAGCTTCATTTTGGTTGTGTTTGACGTAGAGAATGGACTGCACAGCATTTCAACCCTTTTGGGATTTCATACTTCCCGTGTATAAACTTCAGTACGTGATTGATCTTGTCGGTATCTTAATAAAAATGATGATTTTATCAATTATATTAACAATAAGTTTATTTGCTTTGCAGCCAAGGAGGCTGAATGGTACAATAGGTACACATAAAAATTTGATAAAACAATTAAATAAAGTACATGAATAAAGCACTGAATTGGATATAAAATATAAATGAATAAAATAATAAATAATTAAAATTTCATAAATAATATAATTAGTAAATAAAATTAACTACAATTAAGTCCACTGTTAATGACACTTTGTAGAATATTATAAATTAGTTTGTGGTTACTGCCAGTGATAAAATGCATAGGTTGAGTTCTTAAAATATTAGGTTTTACTTTGAGGAACCATATACACAGATGCATTGTGGGTTGCATAAGGAGATATCGAGAGGGTGTAATTTATGGTTAGGCTTTTGTAAGTTTTTGAACAAAGTTCTGTATAAGGCATCCTTTTGATAGTTTCTCCATATATCAGTATGTAAAGTTTTGATAATGTGTTCATAACATCTGATTCTTGCAATATGACTTGCTGCCTCAGGTTCTGGTAATAAAATTGAGCATTTGTTCAAACGGTAATATTTGCGACAGTTGTTATTGTTATGGGGGCACAGATGACAATAACAAATAATCCACCACTCCTCCCATAGAGAGTCCTTAGTTGTGGGTTACATGCAGGTCCTTAGCCAGAAATAATTGGTTGCCAGACTTGAATTAATCAAACCTGTACATCGTAGTGCATGAACAGGTTGGACTGAAGCTATTCACGTCAATCACTGCAATTATTGACCTGTTTACATTTTTTCAATAACAAACCAGTGTCAATTGAGCCATGTATAGTAATCCTGATCCATTTAATTTGTTTTACCACCAGTTATGCCAATGGTAGTCATTAATGTGGGCCAACAGACTTGGAACCCTGGAACTATTAATTAATCTAGTGACCAGCTGGCCCACTCTTAATTCCACCTGTCTTATCAGTTGTAATACCATCTTAGCCAGTCATCTGCCAGTCTTCAAGACTGGCAGACAGGTCTCTGGCTAAGCCCCTGGTTACATGTAAAAAATGTTAAGGCAATTTTTGCTTGTGTGTGTAGAGTTAATGTTTTTTGTAATTCGACATTAGTACAATGCACAGTTATAATTCACTTGATACAGAGGTGGAATGCACCAATATTTCAAATAACTAAGCTGTGCTAAATTTGAGGGGTATGAAGTTAGGAGAATTCTCATAAAACGAATAATGTAATTTTCCTTAATTTCACGTGGGATGTCAGTTTACAGACGTATAAAATGGTGTGAAATTTTCAAGAAATTATTAGGAAAAGGGAGGAAGAAGACAATCTAATTGTGGTTTGAGCTCACGGGTGAAGACCACAATATTGTCAATGGATCCATTCTGCACTGACTGAACCCAGTAACAGTAACTGTGTTAGTGTATTCAGGAACACCGATTAGTTACGTATCGATGAGCAAAACAAACACAGCAACGGGCACAGAAAAGAACATCCGCATTCAGCCATCCATAAAATATGTAATTGTGCCATGAATTAAACTACAGACAGTCGTGTATATTTGACGTTAATAATTAATCAGATGACTGATGCCACCTCCACTTTCTATGGCAATAATTAATTATTCATGATCTGCCATCTCTTGAATACATGTCCCTCAAGTATACAATGATAATGTGTCGTCTTATATAATATATTGCCAGTATCCACATAGAAGATGCTCATGGTGCTTAATTACTGCATTATCAGAGCAAGTGTGTGGCAGTAGCTTTCCTGTGTAAGATATTTTACTTTTCTTGGCGTAGATAGTAGGAAGGACCAACAGCTTTTTGACTTGTCCAAAAGATGTTGACAAAGTAAATAAATAAAACTGCCCAAGTTTTGAAACAGTAGTAGGTGGACTTGAAACATGCATCTCTCAAATGACAGTCTGACAGTCTACCACTGAGTTATCAGACCCCTCTATCTATGTCTATTTGTAAGAATAATGCAATGTGCTGATTATATGAAACCATAGCTGTTTCATCAACAGGTGGCAAGATGGCAGAACTGTACTAATCATACATTCTGTTTGATTTGGTCTTACTCGTTTGTAAGAACTATTTAAGTTATGTACAGTAGAATATCAAACGGTATTTAACCATATAAATTATTTTCAAGGTGATTATACTTCATTGCAATGGCCTAGGTCTGAATATATTGTGAATAGCTCAACACATCCCATACGTAGAACTGAAAAAATAGCTGCAGCCCGCTATTATTGGCATTTAAATATCACATTTAAGTTAAATAATATAATAACAAGTAATTAAAAAATACATATTCTTATTATCTATGTATGCTAACAAATTCATGTGAATCTTACCATGGTATTATCAGTTAGCTCGCATTCCTTACCTGTCCTGCATGGCAACCAGAAGTTTTCTATGACTAGTTAATAGTGGATGGTCTGGTCAACCGGGTCTAACTGCTGGGATTAGTTCAACCTGGAAGGAACTCTTCATTCAGATATCACATAACCTATTTAACTGGATGCAATCATAGTTTGCCCTGCAGCTTAGCAGACGGCAGCAATCCAAAGCTAAACATGAGAAATTAATTTAGCCACAACAGAGCAAAACTGTCATTTATAGCCATTGTTTAAACATGTTACATGTTTCTTAATCTTATTGACATTATTAAGTCCAGTACTGGTTTCTTACACCAATTATTACTGTCATAAGAATTCATGTAATACAAGTCACAACCTCATCACCTATTTTTTTCTCAAACCACTAATGATGAGAGAGGATAGGCACCTCTTCTAGAAGATACTATATTTGACATTTGTGAGGACATCATTTTGTGCAAAGTGACACATTAACAAGAAGAATGGAATAATGATTAAGACTGTAATGGACACTCTCTATGTCACTATGAGGAACATGAAGGGATTTGATCAAATTGTTCCTACCGTGCATCCAATATTAATTATCTACTAGTTATTAGTAGTTACAGTGCAGTAAAAATGCCCATTCTCTGGACCGGATAACTTGGTGTCCGTCTTTGTAAACTAGTGGTTCTAGGTGATTGTGTTCGTGGTTAGATCAGAAATCAAGCAATCCAAACCAGTCCTCCGTTCGATAGTATGTGCAACAGGGTGCTACATGGAGTGATAGACAGGATGGTTTCTCAATGATTCATACCTGATGTTTGACGACAGACTACATGGTGAAAAGGGCCATTTTACCATTGGTAGTGGATAAAACGGCCCTTGAACTTTGACAGGACCCTGGTTGACTCAAACTCAAAGACAATGACTGTGTCAGTCACGCAGTGTGTGCGTGCGTGCATGCGTGTATCAAACTCAAAGCAAAGGTTTGCGTGTAGTGGACGCTATGACTATATGGTATAAGCACTAAATTAAAACTTAGACAACAATGTTCACATACACTTTATTGAATATAGTCATTGATCTTGACCTCGATTCTCGAAATTTGCTAAGTCCTGCTGCCAGTATGGGCGAGTGCCATGAAGACTGAAGTCGAACGTGGTTGTGACTAGTCACTAGACTAGGTCTAGAGTAGTGTATTATAAGTGACTAGTGACTAGTAGTGTCTGTGTCCTGACTGTGAGTGTGACGCCGACGGCGACGGTGACTTACTGACACGTCTTTGATCGAAGGTGGCATGTGAAACTACGATACTTACCTTCAATCAGAGTCTTTTCCAAAGTCAATCAAGATTAACGACATTTAAACCTTCTTTTCTCATAATATGCCGCTCATAAACATTTGCACAATTCACGATCAATTAATTCATAGCCGCGCCTTCCCCTTCTGCGCCGAGTAAGAAGATAGCACTGCCATCTGACGGATAATAATTCAGGCTGGCAGCTGGCGCCACCTTTTGGAAAACTGCACCAAGTAGTCAACACAGGAGACGTGACGTACATTAATTTTAGAAAGCTGACTAGACTTCCAAGTATTATATAATTTTACGCAATCTCCATTACAACTCGATTGAATTGAAAACCAGTATTGAAACTTATAAAAACGAATATTCTTCCATATGAAACATATAGTCCATCATATTTCATCATCCAACGATTTGGATGATGAAATAACAAGCAAGGTGTTGAAATTTGCGGATGATACAAAAGTGTTTAGAAGGATTAAAAATGATGGAGATAGACAGCATTTACAAGATGATCTTGACAGGTTGATCAAATGGTCTGAAAAGTGGCAAATGCTGTTCAATTTTGGGAAATGTAAATGCCTCCACACAGGACATGGGGACGAAGAAGTAGAATATACAATGGGGGGTACTGTACTAAGTACTACTGTAAAAGAAAATGACTTAGGGTTAACAATTAGTGCTGATATGAAGGTTTCAGAGCAGTGCGGAATTGCAGCTTCAAAGGGAAATCAAATCCTTGGATTAATTAGGCGAAACATAACGTATAAGGAAAAAGAGCTAATAATACCGCTGTACAAAACAATAGTTAGGCCTCATTTAGAATATTGTATTCAAGCGTGGAGGCCATATCGCAGGAAGGACATAGATATGCTAGAAAGAGTGCAGAGGAAAGCAACTAAAATGATACTAAAACTGAGGGATCTTAGTTACGAAATACGTCTAAAAAATTGCGGTTTAACAACACTAGAGACCAGGAGATTGAGAGGAGATCAGATAGAAGTGTTTAAAATATTGAAGGGTTATGAAAATATTGATAGAAATATTTTTTTCTCAGTTAAGAAAGATAGAAGGACTAGAGGACATGAACTTGAATTAGCAAAGGAGCAGAGTAGATTGGATATAAGAAAGTTTTCATTTTCACAAAGGACTGTAAATGAATGGAACAGATTACTTGCTGATTGTGTGGGTGCTAGTAGCGTGAATATGTTTAAAAATAAAATCGACACATACCTCAGACGGGCGGGATACACATAGATAAAAGGGTCGGACTCTCGATAAGCCAAATGGCTTCCTTGTCCACCTGCTACCTAGAGTTAATTCTCTGGGTGGCAATCTTGTTAAATCTTGTTAAATCTAGAAATTACGTTTGTTCGAAGTGATAAAATGCGCGTTATAAGTCACACTGTTTGTAGAGTCAAGTTTACTAAAAACGGAGGGAGGAGGAGGATGGACCGGCAGAGGGAAAGGGAGAAAGAGGGCAAAGGGAAAACAGTGACGGGATGATAGGGAGAGAGAGAGAGAGATGGGGGAGAAATGGAAAGTGAGAGACAACAGAAAGGGGGGTAGAGCGAGAGAGAGAGAGAGAGGAGGGGGGGGGGGGAGAGAAAGAGAGAGAAAGACAGCGAGAGGAAGGGAGGAAGGGAAGGAGAGATAGAAGGAGAACATGAGAGCGGTAGATATATGAATTTATAGATCGAGAGATGGGAGTATGAAACTGAGAGAGAGAGATTGAGAAAGAGAGAGAGAGAGAGAGAGAGAGAGAGAGGAGGAGGGAAAGAGCGAGAGGAAGGCAGGGAGTGATCAAGAGAGATAGAGGGTTAGCAATGAAGAAAGATTGAAAGAGAAAGGGAGGGAGAGGTAAAGGGAGAGGCTGAGTGAGAGCAAGATATGCGGACAGATAGAGGAAGGTAAAGATTGAGAGAGGGAACACGGGAAAGAGGGAGAGAAGGAAATAGGGAAAGAGAGGGAGAGAGAGGGATAGTGGGGGAAAGAAGTTTCTCAGTTTCGTAAGATGCAACAAATGCATTGATTATTGTTAATTTGATGACAGAATACAGTGTGGTAATAACATATCCAACAAGATCTGATGAAGAATGCATAGAAGTAGAAAATATTATTATCATATTATGCATGAAGATTAAATAAAAGAATCCAATACTGGATGACTTTGCCCTGTTTGATACAACAATGAAAAAGATCAGGAACGTTTCCAAATTTTCTAAAAGCAGCCCGTGTACTGGCCCTATTGGACTTTGCTTTGTGTTGGCTAGAGACTTTGCTCGTTTCCCTTTGCGACATTTAGTACACAGTTTTCTCATTTAAATAAGTCAACGTTTTTTCTATAGGCATATGTTAATAACGCAATATATAATTTAAGTGTTTTCAAACATTTTTGTAAATATGCATCGCCATCACGTCTGTCACGTATGAATTACCAATTTATCCCATCAGGAGACATACATTTTTGCGAGCGGTATATAATGCTTTCGGCAGCCTCGAGGGATGTTTCGCTTTGCTGCATTTGTTATCGTGTCGCAGTATGCGTTATAGACGTTGTCTGTGTCATTTTTTTTCATTCAGGAGGTGGCAGGGACAAAATGTCCGAATCGGGGTTTGTTGTAAATGTCTTCCACTGTGCCTTCCGAAAGTTCCATCAGTTAGTATGTTTGTTTTCCGTTAGACTACCAAGAATGATAGGAAGGTGAGCGAGAGTCGATGGGAACTTTTCAAGGACAAGTCTTTCTCGTACTGATTCATATCTGTGTTGACCATCGAAGCCGAGGTCTGGAATCGAGGTTGTATTCCAACGTCAGGAGAGGACGAGTCTGGTTCCTGCGGGTTTTGTAGTTAGGTCCCAATCTGCCAGACACTCACGGTCGTAGTTGTAGCGTCTGTATTTAACGTGTTGACAGTTGAAGTCACCGACGTAGTGTATGAGCCGACAACGTTGTTGCTTCCGATTTCTCCACTCGAAATCCCTCCCTCCCTCCCTCCCTCCCTCCCTCCCTCTGGTCACTATATAATGTATAAAATAGAATAGATGCAATCACCATAGACATAAAAACCAAACATATATGCACTGGAGATATCTGCCGTTATTGAATATTAAAGTACTGCGTAGCCTAGCAATGTTTTCATACAATTTCACCAATATAGCACATATGAGAGCATCGGATTTAACATCACACGTCGCACATATATTGTATTGTTCATTGGATCCAGTCTACGGCGAGTGTTAAACATGGATGTGCTCACTTCTTGACTGTCAATTTGATTGTCTGAAATGTGACAAAGACACCGTGATGCCTGGTTCCCTCTGTCAACAAGAACAGCCACAGCGGTTTACATTACTGTGTCAAATGCCAATATAAAGAACAGATTGCCGATCCTCTTTAACTTCGCCATCAAAACATACTACAACAAGCGTGCGGCTTGATCAAAATATTTCTTATGTTAAGTCAGTTTCCCAAAATATTGGCAACTGTCCAAATGGTCACACATGTAACAATGACCAAATAAACGACAAGAAATAACCGATTCAATATGGATGCCGCTAGTCGCCACAGTACAGAGTGGTCAATGGCTTCGCACGTTTGATCCGCAACGGGCGATGACAGACGTCGTGACGTCATCCGATTGATCGTCCAATCAAAATGCTCGTTTCGCTGCGGAGTCGACGACCGGTCGCGCTTCGACATCCGTTTCCGGTGACTCGACGCACTTCGGACACGTCGCTCCTTTTCCAGTCTTACGTCTTCTCGTGTGGGTGCTCGTGTGGCGTTCGAGGTCATCAGTAGGAGTCGACCGAGGAAGTCTGCGTAGAGCACATGCATGATATGGAGGAAGAACAATGTGCCCAGGGGTGACTTCTGACGATACGTACAATATTACAACATGTTTAAATGCTTAATAAAGTTCTTAATAACTTACTCAAAATGTCAATAAACAGATGGTAAACTCTATGGACTGCTCCTGCATTCAAACAACTTAGATGTATCTATCTTCTGAGACATATTATTTTCTTGACTTGTCAGCTTTATTTAGCAGCCTGTAATTATAATAGTTTGTTAAGATATGGAAAGTGAAACGGTTCCCCAGGCATGAAATACTGACATTTTAACTGGTAGTCATTCTTGTTTTAGGAATAGTTTTCAGTGTTTCGCAGTTAGCCATACACGCGTGTAGGAAGAACACTTCAAAATTGTTCAGGATAATCGAAAACTGTGCATCTGATTTCTCATGATCTTCACTGCCAGCCTTAAAAAAACTATCATTGAAATACAATTGTTATAGTCAATTGTTCCTTGTTCAGTTCCTGGATCACATTTGTAACGTATGAAAATGTGAAGAAAAAAACCAGTCTCATCCTGGTACCCGTATAATTAAGTCATGGAACGATTTGAGATAATAAAGTGATATACGTAAATAGAATATGGATATAATATATAGATCTTTTTTATATCTGCAATTTGTAAAATGACGGAGATTTCGATCTCAATCATAGCGTTTATCAATCAAAGCTTTTATTCAAACAAATGAGACAAACCATTAAAGGTATATATTACGTATACAAAACATGAAGTGAAGCGTTTAAAGGGAGTAACATTGAGATACAACTATTTATAGTGTCTCCGGCCGGAGATTCATCGGCTGTTTCGAAATAACGTAACATGGTTTACAAATACATGTTTAGGCATTGCGAAATCTACTCGTTACTTCGTGAGTCGTAAGGTATCACTAGATGCAGGTCATCCTGCAGTATTTACCTATGATGAAGACACGGACGACAGGAGGCAGGGCGACATCGGCTGACCGGAAGTGGAGGTTCAAGACGATGATTGTGATGATGACGGAGCACGCCGTCAACGACATGCAGGTATTGACATAGTAGGCTGCCACCGAAGAACACGTAATTAGAAGAACATTACGATAACAGTCGGCTAAGAATGTGTAAGTGTGTAGTGAACGTGTGGAAGGGTTACCGCCTGAATGCCGTTAAATAGCATTTCTCGACCACTTTGTTGTCGTAATTTTAATCGGTATTGTATTACATATTACAGTGGTACAAGTAGCCATGCTGATCTGTGTTGATAAAGAGAGAGAGTGTTGGGGGGAGAGAGAGAGAGAGAGAGAGATAGTGTGAGTGAGAGAGGGAGGGAGACGGAGCGAGAGAGAGAGAGAGACGAGAGAGACGAGAGAGACGAGAGAGACGAGAGAGAGACAAGAGAAACGAGGGAGACGTGAGAGAGAGAGAGACGGAGAGAGAGAGAGAGAGAAAGAGAGAGAGAGAGAGAGAGAGATAGAGAGAGGAGAGAGACAGACACAGACAGACAGTCAGACAGACAGTCAGACAGACAGACAGACAGACAGACAGACAGACAGACAGACAGACAGACAAATATATCTGCCATGACGATACATCGATAGTTCGGTGTTCCTTACACTCTTAATTACAACACTCACATTATCAACATAGTTGCAAATAATAATGGAGAGTTGGATACCTACAGAGAATCGGCATGGCGTCTGCGTTGGTCGGCATGTTATCAGAGACGAGCAGAATCAGAACGGAGTAAGAAATGAACACGCTGATTCCAAGCGAAATCTTCTCGCCAGACTCCACCGGTAACACAAAGACGAACAACGACAGGACGGACATGGTAATTGCTGGCAGTATGATGTGCATCACATAGAACCGAGCCTTACGTTGCAGCTCCACTGCGCAGTAAATGATAGCGATCATCCCAAAGTCGTTTTTGACAATGAACCTGTGAGCTGTGGCCTTCACCAGGTCCCACTCTCCGTTCGGCTCCATGTACTGAGTCATCACCTTTTCAGTACCCACGTCTAAGTTGACGTATTGGATCGGATAGAGCCAGCTCGTGACGTTGATGAAACACGTCTGCTTGTCGAACGGGAAATTCGTCAAGTCCACCTTGCATGTTGTACGGAACTTTAAGCCGGACATCCACATAACGACGCCTGCTGCGTTGATCTGTACCCGGTATTTGTTCTCGGCAAGCGTCAGGTCGGAACCGTCTTCCACCCTAAGCAAATCCGAACGCGACTACATCAAGGGAATGTCCACCGGTGTTCACTGGATGATTTATTGGCATGACACAAAATACAGCACAGCTGTCTTTACATGTTGCGCGCGTGTGTGCGTGTGTGTGCGTGCGTGCGCACGCGTATGTGCTGTGTTCGTTCGTTCGTTCGTTCGTTCGTTCGTTCGTTCGTTCGTTCGGTCGGTCGGTCGGTCGGTCGGTCGGTCGGTCGGTCGGTCGGTCGTTCTTGCATGTGTTTGTGTGGTTTAATAAAGCAAATAACGTTTTGGCAATCGTGTCTCGCCAATTAAATTCGGTGGGTATTAGGCGAACGGTAGAACCACCTATCGGACCGATTTAAATGCACCCCCCTAAACACACCCATATTTGTTGTATATAATTTGAAAGCTCTAAATCTCCTCGTCCTAACGAGGCCTGTCCTATAGCCGCCAAAAGGTGCAGTAAGCGTAATTTCAAGATCAAACAAAGTGACCGTCAAATGATGAATTTTCGAAATTTTGTGCTTCAGCAATCTTTTTAACATTACAATGGTAGCATATCTACTTTACGTAATTACAAGATGGCCAAGTCATATATTTTTGGAAATCTTATTGTCTCTCCGTCAGAATAAGGTACGACAAGGAGGTGTTACCTAATATAATACGTGTGGAGTTAAGGTCAAACAAGGTCACCGTGAAATGATGAATATACATTTTTTGCAATACAACGAAAGTCATAAAGTGACAATGACACTGCAATTACTTAATTTATTATCATAAGTTGTGTGAAAGAACCATTTCTCCCGTGAAAATCAGTTATGACATGGAGCTGTCAGTTGATGGAGTAGGTATGAAGCAACGATCAAACAGAGTCACCGTTAAGTCATAAATGTTCAAAATTGTGTCATCCCGCAAACGTCATACAATATAAATGGATGCGTTTATCTACGTTACCTATCTATTCATGGCAACGTCGTATACCGTTGAAAAGGTCTACTGTCTCCCTGTAAATATGGGATACGACGGGGAGGAGCTATCAAGTGGTGAAGTAGGTGTGGAGTGAATGTTAAACAAGATCACCAAGAAACGACGAACGTTCAAAACTACGCCACTGCTTAACAGTTCTACACTTACAATTGTTGCGTAGCTACTTTATCTATATACACTATGCCACGTTACATACCGTTTGAAATCGTAATATATCCCCATTAAAATGATATATGTCTTGGAGTTGTAAAGTGGTGCTCTAACTGTGGAGTGAAGGTTAAACAAGGTCAACGTCAAAAGATAAATGTTCGAAATTATGCCTTTCTGCATATAGTAGGTTAGCCAATATGTGATGTTATACTTTTAACTCCATTTTTTTTTAATAGCAGGAATTGATGCTAGATCCACCACACAAGGGATAAGAAAATATGTGTATGTGGATGCCACCGTAAATTTTGAATGTTATTTGAGGGTCATAAACTCAAACTTGTGTCACAATATTTTTATTAATTAATTGACATCTTCTTGTGCACACCGTTGCATAAACCTAAATGTGTTATGATTTGTACATGTATTGTCTGTGTTATTAGGTGTTGAACTTTGGATTTACTCATAAATATATGGGATAATCTAATACGTGGTTTTCTCAAATGTGTTTATCGCGTACACCAAAGTGGTTTACACACCCAATTATTCTTTGTAAGCCTGTTTGTATATATTTCTGTTGATATAAAATACATATTATTTATTACTACACTTGCATTTGGTCATTTACATGACGTGAAAGTCAAAGAACTTGCCCAAAATGTAGTTAGGATTTTGAAGAAGAGAGGTGGCAATCGCAGATTTGAACTCGCAACACAGTCGACCAACTGTCAGATATTTTAAGGACCGAGACCATTCAATATCTCATGGAGGAATCTAAATTTTAGGATCTGGAAACTATGGAAATCATGCTGGACATCATCAGGGCTGACAAGACTGGCAACTATAGAGAACCTTTCGCTGCAATTATACATTGGCTAACTATCTATGATCATATAAGCTATGCCCTCCGGATGGAGAACAGTATCTCTGGCAAATGTGAAACACCCGAGAAGACAGCCCCAGAGGCGCTTCAACCAAGTGCCTGCTGATCAGGCAACTGGGCCAGTTACTAGCACATGCAGGATGCATAATAATATTATCAGCATTACAAAAAACGATCAAGCCAGTTCGCACAGCCGCCTTGTATTTTGAGTGGCATCTACAACCATCTACCATAGAGGATAGCCGCGTTCACACAGGCATTCTGGTACCTTCTTCCTCGTATATGTGTCGGTATGAGATGATTTAGCTATATATGCACAATCTGCCTGTAACAAAATATTTGCATGGTGATTAGCGTCTCCAAAATGAAGTTGTAGAGAGGAGGGTGAAGTTGTAGGGTGGAGGGTGAAGTTGTAGGGTGGAGGGTGAAGTTGTAGAGCGGAGAGTGGGGGAGCATCGTCAGACCCAAAGAGTTGGATCCTGACAGGATCGACGGTTTGCTACTCACGAGCGAGTGCCATAACATAGGTGACACACAAAATATCCAGCCCGTGCAAGTTTCCCACCGTGACCAATTCCCTTGACAACGAGTTGGTTATTTCTGGAAATTTTGCAAGCTCGATGTCTTCACATGACAACAAAAGGCTGATGTTTAATTCCCGTTAATGCGTGGAAGCTGAGCAGATTATCATTCGCAGGTTTCTTTCAGATTGTTTCTGGAAGTTTCAAGCATATACGAAATAGTATGCATATCATTTATTACTACACATGCATTCGGTCATCAACATGACGTGAAAGTCAAAGAACTTCCCCAAAATGCAGTTGTTGTTGTAGGATATTGAAGAAGAGAGGTGGCAGTCGCAGATTAGAACTCTACTCGCAACACAGTCGACCAATTGTCAAATGTTTTGAGGAACGAGGCAATTCAATATCTCAAGGAAGAATCCAAATTTCAGGATCTGGTTGACATACGAAGTACAGCCGTACAATACACTGGGCAGCTGTACCTTTGGTGTTGAGTTCATGTCACCTCCAAATGTGGCTATAAACAACGGGATAGCTAAAGCTTCATGGTATTCACCATTTCCAATGTTCGTCAAGTAGTGACACCATTGATCTATTGCTTTAACAGCGTTCTGTCAACTTTGGTAGTGTTCTGTACATTGTGTAGTTACAAAGGTTTATGAACGTTGCTTCCTCGGCGCGTCATGAAACCATGTAGTTTCGTCAACCAGTCGTTGCTTCACGGTGATAATAACCTACTATGTTTCTTGGTCTTTAGCTGTTAGATTTAGTTAACTATTGACCACGTCACTTGGAACAGTTTATTTCGTTGCCATAGGTACTAAAGGCATGCTGTTACTCTGTAGGCTCTTGTATGGAATCAGCGACACATATACACGCTTGACAGGAAAGCAACTCCATCGACAGGGAGCAAAACGGTATTAAAAGGCCACCACTCTTGTGTCCGTGACCATCGCTCCCACCTGTAACTCAATGTTTCCATATTCACCGTCAGTTCCTCTGAACACACCGGGAACTTTGTGAAAAGCTTCTTTGGGTCATCAACGTCACGCTTCATCCGTGGCGGATACCATCAGAGCAGTTGGACGTGGTCTCTTCCTCCTCGTCTTCCATATTGAAGAGGGGGATCTTGAGTACTGTGACATTCGTAATCGTCCTGACCATGTGACACAAAAAGTACACCTGGCTTGATCGTTCCTTGTAAGGCCGATGATACCATTATGCATCTTGTGTAATCTGTACATCAATTCTGTTGGCTGATCAGCTGGGATTTGGTTGAAGGGCCTTTTGGTTTTCTTAAAAACAAAGTTTCCTTTAATGAATACTGCACGAACCTCTGGTGCTGTATTCTCGGGCTGTTTCACATCTGCCAGTGACACTGTTCTTCATCAGAACGGCATAGTTCTGTGATCCTGAACTTTGGATTCCTCATTGAGATATTTAATTGTTTCGTTCCTCAAAACATCTGACAGTTGGTCGACTGTGTTGCGAGTAGAGTCTCGGGGTGTTTCACATCTGCCAGAGAGACTGTTCTTCATCGGGAGGGCATAGCTTGTATGATCATAGATGGTTAGCCATCTATGTATAATTGCAGCGAAAGGTCTAATCGGCGATTGCCACCTCTCTTCTTCAACATCCTAACGACATTTTTGGCAATTTCTTTGACTTTCACGTCATGTTATTGACCAAATGCATGTATAGTAATACATAATATGCATATTACATCAACAGGAATTTACACAAACATGCTTATAAAGAGAACTTAAGTGTGTAAACAACTTTGGTGTACGCGATACACACATTTGAGAAGACCACGTTTTTATGTTAGATTATACCATATATTTACGAGTAAATTCAATTAATTAATAACAATATTTTTGCCACAAGTTTGAGTTTGTGACATTCAAGTAACCTTCAAAATCGAGGATGGCATCCACATACACCTATTTTCTTATCCATTGTGTGATGGATCTAACACGAATTCCTGCCATTAACACAAAAATGCAGTTAAAAGTATAACATCACCTGTTGCTAACCTATTATATGCAGAAAGGCATAATTTCGAAAATTCATCTTGTGACGGTGAGCTTGTTTAACCTTCACTCCACAGTTAGATCACCATGTTGCAACTCCGTGCCATATATCATTTTGACAGGGATACATTACGTTTTCAAACGGTATGTAACATAGTGTATGTAGATAAAGTAGCTACGCAACCATTGTAAGTGTAGAACTTTTACGGAGTGGCGTAGTCTTGAACATTCGTCGTTTCTTGGTGACCTTGTTTAACCTTCACTCCACACCTACTGCACCACTTGATAGCTCCTCCCCGTCGTATCCCATATTTACAGGGAGACAGTAGGCTTTCCATTGGTATACGACATTTCCATGAATATATAGGTAACGTAGATATACGCATCCATTTATATTGTATGACGTTTGCGGGATGACACAATTTTGAACATTTATGGCTAAACGGTGACTCTGTTTGATCGTTGCTCCATACCTACTCCATCAACTGACAGCTCCATGTCATATCTAGTTTTGACTGGGAAAATGGTTCTTTCACATTATATATGACTCGTACATAGTTGCAGGATCATTGTAACTTTATTACTTTCGCGGTATTGCAAAAAATGGAGTATTCATAATTTTACGGTGACCTTGTTTGACTTTAGCTCCACTCGTACCATATCAGGTAACACCTCCATATCGTACTTCATTTTGACGGGGAGACAAGAGGCTTCCCAAAATTATATTACTTGGCCATATTGTAATTAAGTAACGTAGATATGCTACCATTGTAATTTTAAACAAGATTGCTAAAGCGCACAATTTCGAAAATTCATCATTTGATGGTGACCTTGTTTGACCTTGGATTCACGCTTACTGCACCGCTCGGCAGCACTACGAAAGGCCTCATTGGGACGAGGAGATGTAACGCTTTCAAATGATGTGACATTTGGGTATGTGTATGAGGGCATTTAAACTCCTAAGATAAAGCACTTTTGGGGGATATGCCGCTCGCCTATATTTGCTGTGGCTATGGAAGCCATTTTGGAGCAAGACCTACACCACGCATTGGGTGGGTGCTGGTTTAACTGAAGAGACCACTGTATGTGTTGAAAGATCACAGCAGTAAGTTATTTTTTACTACACTATCGTCGTTATTTCATAGATCCACTCCGTGTAATTAAAACATATTACCCTCGAAAATAGTATCAGCATCGCTTAAATATTCGATGTAATTGTAACCAGTGGCGCATCTAGAACAATGCAAAAAATTTATGGCAGACCAATGTTATTTATTCATAGTGTCAATAATTTTTTTTATATAATTATGTTCCACAAGGGGACCATTTCACCCCGTACGCCCCGTCCCAACGATATACACCCGTGACAACAACTGCTGGTCTGACCATCTAGTATTGTATGTAAATGGCAACCGTACGTACGAGTTCAAAAGGATGATTTCCGGCATCCATATTGAGTTACTGCTGACTGTTATCCGCTCGAGGCCGCTGTAATCGGAGGGCTGCCATTGCAGAAACGGATCTTTCCATGTCTGAGAAAGTGTTAACACACAATAACTTAACGTTACTCTTTTAAATAAAAGTGTCCAATAAACCGGGTCATGTGACTTGATTGTAGGAGTGAAATATTCGTATGAAAAACAGGTTTCTTGTGAAGAGAATTGCAACAACCTCAATCATAATCCATATACCCGATTATCGCTATATTTAGTGATGATTTATGTCAAATATCTTGCTTGAATCATTACATTACATTAGCAGCTTATAATTCAAATACACAAGCACGCACACACACGCACATATACACCAATATAATTTTTATTTTAAGACACACACACTTGTTAGTATAATTACGTATGCAGACACGCCTACAAACACCACGTAGTCACGCATGCATGCATGCGCGCACGCATGCACGCACACACGCACAGACACACACGCGCACACACCGAACTACGAACCTGAACCGACAACGCACATGTATGATGGTTGTGCGGAGACCTAAAACTGCAATGAACACTAAACATATTTACCAAAACCAGAAAGCCAAATGTCTCAAATAATTGCTCCTTTTCACTCTGAAATAAGAAAGTACATAATGAAAAAAGTCTTTCAAGAAACACAACGTATAACCCACGACTACTACCAGGTGCCACGTAGTCTAATATTGCACAAAAGGTCCACCGCTCAGGCGATAGTTGTCTGACGGAGACTGCTGAAAGCAGCCAAAACGTCGCGGAAAAAGGTAAGCTGATTGTGAAATATGCAAATAAACCACTGATTCAAATTTTCTTTGCATTAAAAATATAGGGCTAAGTTGTATTTGCAAGAACTGTACTATTCATCTGGCAGATGTCATGCGGCCATTGTAATGTAATACACACAGGGAAAAGTAGGGTCCTATGAACTACTTTTCACTTTTCGGGGATAAACCAAAAATAATACAGTTTTTAACATAAATATCTATTGTGTAAATATGTACGTCCTCTAACAGGATTGTGAATTTGCTTAGGCTGGGATATGTCAATTTCAAAATATACGCAAACTAGTTGAAACAATTAAAATGGCTCAAGGGACCACAACCGCATGATTACAAGTGTACATGTAAAATGAGTTTGATCGAAAATAAGACTAACATTTGCCAAGAACTGTTTCAACTGTTGACGGAACGTGTATGCCTTATTGTCAATGTGCCATTACTAAAACATTGCATTACTTATGAATGATATGAATGAATCTTTTTTTAACATTTCTGAAAAACTTCCAAGTTTGATTTTAAAGGTTATGAATATGCCGAATATTTACATCATAATTATGGCGACTATATCGATCCAGATAATAACTTGTACAATGTACAATGACATAATAGTAGACTGTTCGTTTTATTCAGAAGCTAAATTTGAACATAAAACAAAATACAGCAATGATTTATCAATAATACACTTTAACGCAAGAAGTTTAAATGCAAATTTTCAGAATATCAAAGATTTGTTATATACTTTGCATGACCTCTTTGATGTAGTGAATCGTGTAGGCACGAAGGGAATTAAAACAGTTTTATTTTACAAGGGTTTGAATATTCTATAATATTCTAAGACAAGCCGAAAAAGATCACTATTGTAAATTATTGCTAACAAATCAACATGATATTAAAGGAACTTGGAAAGTATTAAATTCAATAATCAAAAAGGGAACACCTATAAATCTATTCCAGATTCGTTTGTCGGCGACAATAAAATCCTTCCTGATAAATCATAAATAGCCAATTGCTTTAATGATTTCTTTATAAATGTTGGACCACGGCTTTCCAGGAAAATCAAAACACCATTAAATGCAACCAGTAATTACGTGGATGTACAAATCAGAACGAAAGCCTCTATGTTTCTCCGTGCTACGGATGAACAAGAAGTACTAAGTGTTGTTAACAATTTTAAAGGGAAATATTCTAATGATTATGATAATATTGACATGTATATCATAAAAAGGTTATTTCTCATATTATAAAACAATTAACTCAGATCTGTAATAGATCTTTTAAATCCGGCATATTTCAGGATAAAATGAAAGTGACAAAAGTCATTCCATTATTCAAAACTGGAGATAAAAAGGCGTTTTCCAACTATAGGTTTGTGTCATTATTACCTCAGTTCTCCAAAATTCTATAAAAACTCTTTGACCTCAGGTTAGATAATTTTATAGAACTTAATGATATACTGAATGAAAGTCAATATAGTTTTCGAAAAAACATCGTCAGTAGGCGTGTATATAAACCTGAAAAAAGCTTTCGACACTGTAAACAACAATCTGCTGTTAAAAAAATTGAATTGTGTAGTATACGTGGTGTTGTAAATAATTGGTTGAGCAGTTACCTTAAAAAGAGGAAACAATTTGTATGTATTGATAATGTAAAATCTAATGTTTTAAACATATTATGTGGAGTACCGCAAGGATCAATACTTGGACCAAAATTATTTTTGATTTATATCAATAATTTATGCAAAGTTTCTGATATAGTAAAATTCATTTTATTTGCAGATGACACTAACATATTCTATTGTGCTGATGATCCAAATATGCTTAGCGCAGTAGTCAACCAGGAGTTGGGGAAATTACAAAATTGGTTCGAATTAAACAAACTATCCTTTAATGTAGATAAAACCAGTTTCATGATGTTTGAAAAAAAAGAGAAATGCTCCTGGCATCAATATAACCATAAATCATAAAAAACATAGAAAGAATGTACCAAACCAAATTCCTGGGTGTAATCATTGATGAGAAGCTATCCTGAAAAACACAAATTCAATTGGTTAAATCTAAATTATCAAAAATAACATCAATGATTTACAAAGCACGAAGCTTATTAAATGTCAAGTCATTATCCTTGTTATACTTTTAACTTTTTATGCCGTATATTGACTACTGCTCTGAGATTTGGGGCAACACATATCGTTCTAACTTATGGCCGATATTTGTTTTGCAAAAAAGAGTGATACGTATTATATATGGAGCAAAAGCTCAAGACCATACAAACAACTTGTTTGTCAATCTTAAAGTTATGAATATTTTTGATTATATTGAGTATAAAACAGCTATCACAATGTACAAGGTGAAATATAATTTACTTTCGAAAAACATTCTATGCTGTTTTCATTTGAATAACGAATGTTGATATGTAACATGACAAAGATATATATTTAAACAAGTGTACGTTCGTACAACTTTTAAGGCTATGTGTGTGTCTAATATTATAGTCAAACTGTGGAATAGTTTACCTGAAGATTTAAGAAAGTGTCAGTATATTTGTATGTTTAAAAAAAGTACAAGTCATCTATAATTGACAGATATACAACACTATTGTAATCGTGGTATTATGTGGAGAAATGAAGATCCATAAGAATATCAAAAATGTCAAAAACCAAAATGAATATAAACTTATTATGTTGTAAGCACCGTGTACAATAATTTTTGATTGGTAAATCTCAACTCTATAAAAACATATTGTATTTACATCGCCAGCACCTAAAATGGTTGGGGGTGAACCACTGATAAGTATTGTACTTCTTTTCACCCCCTTTCCAAATTCAACATTGTATTGGTTTAATTGTGACGTGTAATGTTAAATGTTGGAAATAAATGATTTACTTATTTTACTTACTTACTTAATTGAGGTAGTTGTTTAAAGAAAACAACAACACACCAAACATTTACTCAAACATATTGCACCGGTTAAAATGCACATAAACGTGCTTTTGCGCCCCTTAAGTCGTCCATAATTAGTCAAATGGCCGTGAAGGTGTAAGTAGTGTAACCTGTTTCTCGAGAACTCGAAATGGTATATGTCTGACAAGTATTAACAAAGTTACAGGGGTGGCTCAGAGCTCCTCTCTGATCACGTGATCCCAACCTTCCACAACATACACTTTATTGGTAAGACACAGCTTGACGGAGGTGAAGCTCATAAGTATGATTGTGACGTAGCCAAACAGTGGCATCACGTATTATTGTGACGTAGCCAAACAGTGGCATCACGTATGATTGTGACGTAGCCAAACAATAGCATCAAGTAGTCTTCCAACTTGATGTACGTTTTTACGAATAGTGGCCTACCAGTTTTGCAATCCTGTGCAGACCAAAACGCGCAGTGATGTTGACGGTGTCTTGTGGTTGCAAGACAGGTCTTGCTTCGCGGCTGTAGTTGGCGAATAGATTTTTTGCCAGGAGATATTCGTAGTTCTCATAATCTTAAAACACAATTGAGCAACATGCATGAGAAATATTGAATTACCACTGAACCAAGATACAGTTGTAAAGACGTCTGTATTTAGTTGTCATATGTCTACAGTAACTTCCAAATGGCAACATTTTACATAACGTCGATATATGAATGACTGCTGCAACATTAATATATAGTGGGATATGTATGGAGAAGGAAAACAAAACTCGAAGAACAATATCGATGCCGACCCCATCCCGGTTTTCATGAAATTCAGCTTTGTGTCTAGCTTTTTACCGTTATGGCTCGCCTCCAATTCTTATCAAGGCTCCAACACTAACCTTAACAAGATTTAACAAGATTGCCATCCATAAAATTACTCTGGATGGCAGTTGGACAAGGAAGCCTTTTGGCTTATCGAGAGTCCAATACTTTTTATCTACACGTATCCCGCCTTTTTAAGGTGTGTGTCGATTTTATTTTTAAACATATTCACGCTACTAGCACCAACACAATCAGGAGATAATCTGTTCCATTCATTTACAGTCCTTTGTGAGAATGAGAACTTTCTTATATCTAATCTACACTGCTCCTTTACTAATGTAGCTTCATGTCCTCTGGTCCTTCTATCTTTCTTAACTGAGAAAAAAATGTTTCTATCAATATTTTCATAACCATTCAATATTTTAAACACTTCTATGTGATCTCCTCTCAATCTCCTGGTCTCTAGTGTTGTTAAACCACATTCTTTTAGGCGTATTTCGTAACTAAGATCCCTCAGATTTGGTATCATTTTAGTCGCTCTCCTCTGTACTCTTTCTAGCATATCTATGTCCTTCTTGCGATATGGCCTCCATGCTTGTATACAATATTCTAAATGAGGCCTCACTATTGTTTTGTACAGCGGTACTATTAATTCTTTTTTCTTATACGCTATATTTCGCCTAATTAATCCAAGGATTTGATTTCCCTTTGACGCTGCAATTCCGCACTGCTCTGAAACCTTCATATCAGCACTAATGGTTAACCCTAAGTCCTTTTCTTTTACAGTAGTACTTAGAACAGTACCCCCCATTTTATATTTTACCTCTTCATTCCCATGACCTGTGTGGAGGCATTTACATTTCCCAAAATTGAACAGCATTTGCCACTTTTCAGACCATTTGATCAACCTATCAAGATCATCTTGTAAATGCTGTTTGTCTCCATCACTTTTAATCCTTCTAAAGACTTTTGTATCATCCGCAAATTTTAACACCTTGCTTGTTATATCATCGTCCAAATCGTTGATATATATTAAGAATAATATAGGTCCTAGTACTGATCCCTGTGGTACCCCACTCAATACCGATTTCCAGTTTGAAGCCTCCCCATCAACTACTACACGTTGTCTTCTGTCATTCAGCCATTTTTCTATCCAGTTTATTATACCATTTCCTATGCCATGGGCCTTTAGCTTAAGGAGTAATCTTTGATGTGGTACTTTGTCGAAAGCTTTTTGAAAATCTAAATAGATGATATCTACTGGTGATCCCTCATCTACCCACCTAGTGATGTCTTCCAAAAAACATAACAGTGCTACTAAATGGTCAATTGAAACTACTGTACTTTCGACACAACAAACGTAGAGTGTCCACTGCACATCTCAGTAGCGTCCGCATATATATATATATATATATATTAATGTAAATGTGTAATTGGTATGTGTGTGTGTGTGTGTGTGTGTGTGTATGTGTGTGTGTGTGTGTGTGTGTGTGTGTGTGTGTGTGTGTGTGTGTGTGTGTGTGTGTGTGTGTGTGTGTGTGTGTGCGTGCGAACGCGTGTGTGTGCGCGCGCCCGTATGTTTATGTGCCACTGCTAAGTAGTTCTAACAATTCCAGATTAATGATTATTGCATAATCAGTCTTGAGTTCAACACCAATGCCCGTCCGTTATAAATGGCGACGCACTGAAGCTAATCGTAGGACAAGACAATACAATACAAGACAAGACAAGAGAAGACAAGGAATCAGAATTAGAATCAGAATAATTTATTCTATCATTAAATACCTAATTATTATTATACACAACAATAAATGTAAAGAAATGTATGGTTAGTGAAACGCTCATTAAGGTATTATGCATGCCGCTAACATAAGAGCCACCCTGTTGTTAAATGTATAATTTTAATCCAAATTCATAATATAACAATAATCATTGTATTACATATGATTTTATAAGTAATCAGCATTAATTTACAGTGTTTAACACTAACTAACTAACTAATTAACTAACTCACTCACTCACTCACTCACTCACTCACTCACTCACTCACTCACTCACTCACTCACTCACTCACTCACTCACTCACTCACTCACTCACTCACTCACTCACTCACTCACTCACTCACTCACTCACTCACTCACTCACTCACTCACTCACTCACTCACTCACTCACTCACTCACTCACTCACTCACTCACTCACTCACTCACTCACTCACTCACTCACTCACTCACTCACTCACTCACTCACTCACTCACTCACTCACTCACTCACTCACTCACTCACTCACTCACTCACCCAGTCACCCAGTCACCCACTCACCCACTCACCCACTCACCCACTCACCCACTCACCCACTCACCCACTCACCCACTCACCCACTCACCCACTCACCCACTCACCCACTCACCCACTCACCCACTCACCCACTCACCCACTCACCCACTCACCCACTCACCCACTCACCCACTCACCCACTCACCCACTCACCCACTCACCCACTCACCCACTCACCCACTCACCCACTCACCCACTCACCCACTCACCCACTCACTCACTCACCCACCACACAAATACGTCAACTGCTGCTTTTCATAGCACAGGCATATCACTCTTTCAAAACAGAGTCGCAGAGTCTGACGCAATCGTCATAAATCAGAACTACAACCAGCTATTCCAAAGAAGGAGGTACCACCTATTGAAGATGAGAAGAAGTGGCAGAACACTACACATCGGCTCGTAACGAAGAGGTTCAGAGTATTGATGATCCAATCGGATGATTCCAAGTCTGTGGCTATGATTCGTCTCTCAATGGATGTCGTACAATGTGCTGTCCATCTTCTTAATCCTGGACAAGTGCCTACCTTAACACCAGACCAACCACTGATCGCGATTGCTAAGCTGATCCAGTGGAACTGGCCATATGTCTATGGGGAGGAGAGGTTTGTCATTCTTCTAAGCAGCTTGTACATCGAGATGGCTGCCTTGACTAGTCTTGGAGATTTCTTGGATGGCAGTGGATGGACGCACGCTCTCACCCAAGCAGATGTTGCTACAACAGGAACGACAGAACCATTCCTCATGAACTACATTAAAACATCCATAGCTAATAAGCGTACCTTGCTAAACGTGCGAAGAAGTGCGTTGCTCTGCTCAAACAATATGTCCAGAAGCCCGTCCATTGGCGTATTAGAATCCGGAAATTCATCTGCGGTTGCGTCAATGCTGGTGCAGTCGAGTGACGTCATCCAGTGGAAGAGTGCGCGCATGCAAGCAACGTCTGAGCGGCAATATAATATTATCGTGAGGTGTTCGGCCAAATCCGCATATCTGCCGTGCAGGAGCTTCCACAGAGTCTGAGGGGGGGGGGGTGACATATACTAGTCATGTTACTCTGCATTGGTACCAAGATGTACTACATTACAACGTATGTGACACAAAATTACAGTGAAAAGAAAGGCTTCCACTGTGGTCAACAAAGATTGATTTAATTATGTCAACCGTTTCATTGTTGCCTTTCTACCTTCTCTAAACCGTACATGTCGCAGTTAAGCATATGACTGTCGAAGTAGATTACAGAACTAATATGTGCGGGGTACTTTTGTGTTGTACGTATTTACCTTATATTGTCTTGATCTATGAAATCGTTCAAATCGAACATTTCCTTTTTCCTGCAAGACGGCGGCTTCGGTGGAGGAAACTCAAGCTACAACTCAAGACATGCGATCATTCTAAAACATTCAGCATAGAACCCAAGCGAAGGGTTATTGTTGTTTTGTTTCTGAATAAACCCTTTATTCTTTAAAGACACACGCACGCACGCACCGACACAAAACAGCCACACAATCGTACACACACACACACACACACACACACACACACACACACACACACACACACACACACACACACACACACACACACACACACACACACACACACACACACACACACACACACACACACACACACACACACACACACACACACACACACACACACACACACACACACACACACACACACACATACACGATTCATTGTTTAATATTTATAGGTTGGTTGTAACATGGATTCCAACAATGTTTACTTTGTCAGGTATTCATTGAATCAAAGTATATACTTTAATATTACTATAATAACTGTAACAACGCATGGTAAAGATACTTGCAGGTAGTTTTCTCTCTGATGCGATACTCCATATTTGTACGCAGCACAAGCACGGGACGCAGCAGGAGCCGCAAGCCATAACCCTTGTTCCTATCAAGAACGATGCGGTGTAACATGTGTCGTCACCGTCCCAACATGAGACGGCGCCGTATTCACTGCATGAAGAAAGCAATGTTGTCTCGACAGAGAGCGATAGAGAGATATAGGGCAAGAGCGAGAGATAGAGCGAGAGAAATAGTGAAAGAGAGAGACAGACAGACAGACAGACAGACAGACAGACAGACAGACAGACAGACAGACAGACAGACAGACAGACAGACAGACAGACAGACAGACAGACAGACAGACAGACAGACAGACAGACAGACAGACAGACAGAGACAGAGAGAGAGAGAGAGAGAGAGAGAGAGATAGAGAGAGAGAGAGAGAGAGAGAGAGAGAGAGAGAAAGAGACAGAGTGAAAGAGGGAGATAGACAGAAAGAGGGAGGGAGGAAGGGAGGGAGAGATAGAGGGAGAACATAAGAGCGGTAGATAGATGAATATATAGATCGAGAGAAGGAAGTATTGGCATTTGAAAAGAAAAACCCACCTCCTACAAAATAGAAGAAAAAATACACCCTACTAATAAACCCTGCACAAGGCAGTGTCAGGCCCAAAAGAACAAAACAAAACATACAAAAAAAACAACTATAAAAAAACTGTTAATACAAATTTTCTACAGCTCTCTAATAAAGATCCTAGCACATGAATGTTAATCAGGAGATCCTTGACGCAAAAATGTCGACTGTGTTGGCCTCCACTACTAGGACTGGAAGGTCGTTCCATTTCCTGATGGTTCTGGGCAGGAACGAGTGCTGATGGTACAGAGTGCGACACTGTGTGAGAACTGATGGCTGTGGCCGCGTCGTTGGCTTCAGCTTACTCTTCAGTCCAGTGGCACTGACTTGGTTGTTGTGAATTTTATACACCACAGTTAGTGTAGCTATTTGGCGGCGTTGTCGTAGAGAGGGCCACTGCACTGCAGTTCCTCAAGCATGTCCTTGACGCTAGATGTGTTGTGGTAGGGTTTTAGGACATACCTGGCAGCTCTTCGTTGTACAGCCTCAATTTTATTTAAGGCGCGTTGGGTATGGGGGTCCTATACCGTTGAGGCATACTCTAGGATGGGCCTTACGAAGGACTTATAGGCTGTTTGCTTGATGGAGGTCGACCCTATTTTCAAGAAGCTTAAGGTCGTATTGGCTCTTGCACAGATGTTGTCGATGTGGATATTCCAGCCCAAGTCCTTGTTGATGGTGACGCCAAGGTACTTTGTGGAGTCTGTGGTCTCAAGTGTGTGTCCATGGAGCTGGTAGGGGTGCTTCAAGACCTTACTGGCTCTGGTGACAGGCAGTGTGGTGCACTTCTCTGGGTGGAAGGCCATGTCCCAGTTCTTCTCCCACTCGGCAAATCGCTGGAGGTCTTTTTGTAGTTGCTCATGGTCTTTCAGTGCCTTTACCACGGTGTACACTGCTGTGCCATCAGCAAACAGTCTGGCTGTGACGTCAGGTTCTCAGGCAAGTTGTTTATGTATGCTAAGAACAAGCAGGGGCCCAGGACGGAGCCGTGGGGTATTCCTGAACGGACATCAATGAAGCTGAATCTAATGCCCTCCACGACCACTGCTTGGCTCCGGGTGCTGAGGAAGTTGGTGATCCATGCATTGTTGGTACCCTGTATGCCATAGTGATGGAGCTTGTGTAGGAGCAGACTGTGGTTGACCTAATCAAAGGCTTTCCCGAAGTCCAATATTACGATATCCGTCTGTTCGCCATTATCCATGTTTGTATAAAGTTCGTCGGTAAGTTCTAAGAGCTGAGTCTCACAGGATCTGTTCTTCCTGAGTCCATGTTGCTGGTCACACAGGATTTTATGCTTCTCAAGATGTTTCATGGTGGCACTGGTGACGATGTGCTCCATCAATTTGCATGGCACACTTGTGAGTGACACTGGTCTGTAGTTGGATGGATCATACTGTTCTTCCTTTTTGAAGACCGATGTCACGTGGGCATCCTTCCAGTCAAATGGGACTACTCTGGTGTATATGGAGGACTGGTATATAGCTGTCATGATTGGAGCCACTTCGGTTGCCAGCTCTTTGAGAATTATTCTGAAGCTAATGGTATCGGGGCCGCTTACTTTGTTGGACAGCAGATTTTGGAGAAGTTTCCGCACCCCCTCTACTGAGATTTGGATGTTATCGAGAACCGGGAAGTCATGTGATGAGCCCATGTTGCAATTGGCCTGGAATTTTTTATAGGTATAGCTCCTGCCCTCACTGAACACCGACTGGAATTGCCTGTTGAGGATGTCGGCCTGTACTTTTGGGTCCGATACCAATTTTCCTTCCATCTTCTGAGGGCGATGCCACATTTGGAGGACTTCTGACGCTTCATATAGGACCAGAAGCGTTTGTTCCTTGTAGCCTGGTCTGCTTCTTGATACTCATCTGTGAATAAGTTGTTCAGATAGGTCCAATATGCCCTACAGAGTTGGCGTTGGACGTATCTTCTCAGTTGCCGTGTCTCAGTCTTCTGTGCCGTGTTTCCTCATCTTCTTGAATACCCGGTCTCGTCTGTTGATGAGCTTGCGGAGTGCTGGGCTGACACAGGACTTGCTTTCTGTTATGCGTGCTGTCTTGTGTGGGACGAATATTTGGATGGCTTCCAACAATGAAGTCTTGAACTTGGTCCAGAGTTCTTTAGTGTTGGCTTCAGTCTTCACTCCCTCCAATTCGGCAGCCAGGGTGTTAATTGCCTGCTTGAGTCCACGCCAATCAGCCTTGTGTAGATTGGGATGGACCGTGCCGTCTGGTTTTTCTTTGTGCAGTGAATTATGAATTCGCAGTAGACAGCATCGTGCTCTGAGACTCCCGGGAATACCTCGAATGCTATGGGGTGTTGGTGATGATCAGATCCAATGTGTTGTCGAGGCATGTTGGTTGCTCCACCATCTGTTCAAGACCGTGGTCTTGAAGGTTGCCGATAAAGTCTGTGTGGAGTCGGGGGCAAGCAGTCTTAGGCTTCAGAGTCATTTGTTGCCAGTCCCAGTTTGGGAAGTTGAGGTCACCGCCAATTAGGAGGAGGTGTCCATTGGGGAGAGTTAATGTCTTAGATAAAGATCGGTGGAACGCCAACAGGCTCACCTCATCTGAGATGTTTGGTCTGTAGTATGCGCAAATGTAGAGGGCTCTTCTGCCTTGGAGTTTCAACCTGATGCACATGAGCTCACAGTTGACATCCAGCTCAGGTACGATGTTGCTGCCAAGGTTAGATCGTTCAGCGATAAGGACACCTACATTTCTGTTTTCTTTTTGTCTTTCCTGTAGACGGTGAATGTGTCAGGGAAGATTTCCGCACTGTTGATGTCAAGAGTACGCCACGTTTCAGTTCCAATGACTACGTCTGGTTTCACACTGTCGATGAGGTTAAGGATCTCGGCCTTCTTCCCAACAATTGACTGAACATTTATATTGAACACTCTCTGTTTTTCGTTGGTTCTGTTGACTGGCTTGGTTTGGTGTGGAGGCATGCTGGGGACGTTGGAAGTGTGATTCAGTTGGTGTATAGCAGGAATCAGTGAGGCTAGGTAAGTTAGCAGAGGATACATAAGAGACTGACCAGTCAACTCCATGGAGATCAAACACAGTCTGACTGTTGGGATTTCCACAGATGACACAATGCCAGGGAACATCCTCTTTGCTGTCTCCTAGTTGTTGGTACGTCAATGTGTCAATGCTCTGGCAGTGGGTGTGGAACCGCATGTCTCACAGGCCACTCCTCTGTCCGTCCACTTTACTTGGAAATCACAAGTACCACATTTCCAGGCGGGGTGGTGAGTGTTGTTGGAGTTTGAGGAAGATGGGCAGTCAGTAGAGCCGGGGTTCGTCTCCGGAGCATACGAGTTGCTAAGCAGGAGGCTCGCCAAGTAAAGCAGGACACGTCGTTGGCGATAGAGGGTGCACTTCTGTTGTCGTTGAGTCATTGAGAAACTGAACGAGTACGCTGAAGCAAGTGCCCAGTGTCCGACGTACAGTTTAGATTTTTAAGCTAATGCTGTCTTTTTGTATCGTTTTGAAAGAGAAGATGAAGGTCACCAAGATAAAAATGAGATATTGAGTTGGAACATACCTTCGAGATCACCGGAAGTAAACAAACCCACACAGACGATCGCCGAGTTCACAACACGAAGTCCGCTCAAAGTACTTATATTCAGAAATGTTGACTAAGCTATCCCCTCAAAATTTACAAAACTATATAAACCTAACTCTTCGACATATTCTACCTAAAATTTCAATCTATTAATACAAATAAACCCCACATAGAGTAACTACCAACATATAGTTCTGAAAATACAATGGCACAACGTCAGTGACACTTTTGATGAATTCTCAACTACACAAACAATTACACGATTGAACGAGAAGACGCATGTAAGCAGCGCACACAATGACAACCAAGATGAGTTCTCTATCCTAGAAATAAAAAGCAAACGGTCATCAGTAGTGCGATTGTCATGGTCATGTGTCTAAGACTATAGACTAATATACATCTTCATAGCTGGACATCTGAACGCTCTTGCCCCAACCTCGGGTGTATCAAAGACAGCGCGTCACCATAGAAACCGATAGGTTTCCCAATGTCACGTGACGTGCAACCGTCACGTCGATGTTAACCGTATGTCGTCATATCAAATATGGAGAAACGCATATGCAGAAATATATGCATACCTGAAGTCACAACAAATGCTACATTGTTATGGCTGGTTCTGCTAATGATAGAGAAATATATGTTGTATTAATCGAGGCAGACATTCTGCAAATACTTAAATACGCCGCCATAGTATTCTGCAGCACTCTCTGATGTACGTCCTATAAATGGAATACATGATACAAGCTGTAGACTCGTGCCGCCGAAGAAATCGCGAATCAATTAGAGAGTGTAAAGTGTGTCACTAATTACCAGTGCGGGTTGCGTACAGGCATGCCTAAATTATCCCTCCCTCCCTCCCTCCCTCCCTCCCTCCCTCCCTCCCTCCCTCCCTCCCTCCCTCCCTCCCTCCCTCCCTCCCTCCCTCCCTCCCTCCCTCCCTCCCTCCCTCCCTCCCTCCCTCCCTCCCTCCCTCCCTCCCTCCCTCCCTCACGCTATCAAATGCCAATATAAAGAACATACTACAACAAGGCAAGCGTGCGGCTTGATCAAAATATTTCTTTCTGAAGTACGTTAAGTCAGTTTCCCAAAATATTGGCGACTGTCCAAATGGTCACAAATGTAACAATGAACAAATAAACGACAAGAAAGAACCGATCCAATATGGATGCCGCTAGTCGCCACTGTACAGAGTGGTCAATGGCTTCGCACGTTTGATCCGCATCGGGCGTTGACATGCGTCTTGACGTCATCCGATTGCTCGTCCAATCAAAATGCTCTTTTCGCTCCGGAGTCGACGACCGGTCGCGCTTCAACCTCCGTTTCCGGTGACTCAACGCACTTCGGACACGTCGCTCCTTTTCCAGTCTTACGTCTTCTCGTGTGGGCGCTCGTGTGGCGTTCGAGGTCATCAGTAGGAGTCGACCGAGGAAGTCTGCGTAGAGCACATGCATGATATGGAGGAAGAACAATTTGCCCAGGAGTGACTTCAGACGATACGTACAATATTACAACATGTTTAAATGCTTAATACAGTTCTTAACAACTTACTCAAAATGTCAATAAACAGATGGTAAACCCTGTGAACTGCTCTTGCATTCAAACAACTTATATGTATATATCTTCTTCTGATACATCTTATTATCTTTACTTGTGTGCTTAACTTAGCAGCCTGTAATTATAATAGTTTGTTATGGAACTGGAATGTGAAACGGTTCCCCAGGCATGAAATATTGACATTTTAACTGGTAGTAATTCTTGTTTTTATTAATCGTTTTCGGTGTTTCGCAATTAGCCATACACGCGTATAGGAAGAACACTTCAAAATCACTCAGGATAATTGAAAACTGTGCATATGATTTATGATGATCTTCACTGCCAGCCTTTTAAAAAAACTATCATCGAAATACAATTGTTACAGTCAATTGTTCCTTGCTCAGTTCCTGGATTACTTTTGTAACTTATGAAAATGTGAAAACAATAACAGTCTCTTCCCGGTACCCGTATAATTAAGTCATGGAATGATTTCAGATAATAATGTGATATACGCAAAAATGGAATATGCATATAATATATGGATCTTTTTTAAATCTGCAAATTGTTTTGTTCGTTGAACATAAAATGACGGAGATTTCGATCTCAATCATAGCGTTGATCAATCAAAGCTTTTATTCAAAACAAATCAGACAAACCGTTAACGGTACATATTAATTATACAAACCATAATGTGAAGCGTTTAAAGGGAGGAGTAACTTTGTGGTAAAACTATTTATAGTGTCACCGGCCGGAGATTCATCAGCTATGTCGAAATAACGGAGATTCCGTGCAAGTGACAATGAGTAGACATAAAATTACATGTTTAGGCATTACAAAAACTACTCGTTACTTAGTGAGTCGTAAGGTTTCACTAGATGCAGGTCATCCCGCAGTATTTACCTATGATGAAGAAACGGACGACAGGTGGCAGGGCGACATCGGCTGACCGGAAGTGGAGGTTCAAGACGATGATTGTGATGATGATGGAGCACGCCGTCAACGACATGCAGGAATTGACATAGAAGGCTGCCACCGAAGAACAGGTAATTAGAAGAACTTTACGATAACAGTCGGCTATGAATGTGTAAGTGTATAGTGAACAAGACCAATACATGTGAAAGGGTTACCGTCTGCATGCCATTAAATAGGACTTCTCGTCCGCTTTATTGTCGTCATTTTAACCGGTAATATATTACATATAAGAAATACGGGTAACAATGTTTTACTATAGTATTACTATAGTACTGGGATAGGTGTATTTATATTGCAATATTATTGTG